>JAVJIX010000225.1:95000-282500 GCA_036785185.1 Paratrypauchen microcephalus | reverse complement strand
TATTTCGCTCTCAGCTCTCGGGACCCAAACATGAAATGCAAAGCTGTAAATTATGGCTAAATCTCGGATTACAGGCCACTTTTGACTCAAACGAAAGTGTAGACTAAGACATTGAGCTTCTATGATTTGAAAAGTGCTAAAGTTTGTGTTATTTGGAGACTGCAAACATATGCCCCGAGAACTCACGTTACGGAGATCGCAAATCTAAAACATCTCTGGAAATGCTCCAAATGACACCAAAGTGCTATGGGTGAGTAAAACAACTTGTTTTATTACCGAAATAAGGCTCAGATTGTAAAAAACGTTAATTCTCCTTTAAAGGTGCACTGTGTAACTGCTAAGGTAATTGTTTCTCTCCATGGAGATGTTGTTGCTTTGCATGGAATGTTCTGCAGTAGGGCATTAAACAAATCTCCAAGGCTGCGTCTCATTACTCTGTCTTACCCCTTCCCCTACGTCAGACATGTCCAAACTATGGCCCGCAGACAAATTTTTCTTGGCCCTCAGGCTTCCAGGTGACTGCAAGTTTATTGAAAATCGACCTTGATAAGACAATATTTAATATTTATTGTGTCATTTTGAGGATCTTAGCATGAATAAAGGACTGAAGCTCATTCTAACGTGTTAAACATGCATATTTCAATTACTGACTGTCCTGAGCACCAGTCTATGGCCCTCGATCGGCCCTCTGCTTCGTCTGTGTTTAGATATGTGGCCCTTGATGAAAAAAGTTTGGACACCCCTGCCCTACGCCTTTATCTACGTCTTTGTCTTGCCCCTCGATAACGAGCTGAGAGGGCTCGGGGTACGAATGTTCCCCTAAGAAATGGGACGCCACTCGATTACCGTTTGTGTCATCGTCCCTCGCTTCTACCTGAGCTGCTACGTCTACAGAGGCGACAACAAACGTAAACAAACATAAACAAATGTCAAGGATTATCGGGTACCTCAGCTCAACAATAAAAATAGTTTGTTTATACATGAAAGTTCGATGAAAACGATAACGTCGGCTAAACATACATCACTACAATTAAAACCACAACAACAGGCGGCAGTAGCTAAGTTGGTAGAGCACTCGTCTAGTGATCCAGGTGTTGGCGGTTCGAATCCCGCTCTTGACGGGTTGACCGCATGTAATCCCAGCTCCCACAGATGAGTGCTGCCGTTGTGTCCTTGGGCAAGACACTTAACCCCACCTCACCCCCAGTGTCTGCGGACACTGGTAGCCCCCATGGCAGAAGGTACATCAAGGCCCGTTGTGATGTGAGCTGTCCTCCTGTGGACCCACCACCTGTGGGAGGATTCATGGGGGCTGGTGCATTGTGTTCTGGGCAGCAGACTGCTGCCCCCGTGACCCAGAAAGTGGAAAAAGCTGAAGAAAATGGATGGATGGACAATGGTTTGTTTATTTAAGGATCCCCATTAGTATCTACAAACGCAGAGACTAGTTCAAAAGACTAGTTCAGAACCTGGGGTTCAAATACAATACATTTTAAGCTTAGGCGCCTACAGGGGGTCCAGAATGCAGCTGCTCGACTTTTAACTGGAAAAAAGCGGAGAGACCATATCACTCCTATTCTTAAATCCCTGCACTGGCTTCCTGTTCATTTTAGAATCCATTTTAAAATTTTAATGATTGTTTTTAAGAGTCTTAATGGCATAACACCCGTGTATTTATTTGAACTCCTTCAGCCCCAGATCCCATCCAGAGGTCTGCGTTCTGCTGACCAGTGTTGCCAACTTAGCGACTTTGTCGCTATTTTTAGCTACTTTCTGGACCCCCCTAGCGAGAAAATTAGACAAAAGCGACTAGCGACAAATCTAGCGACTTTTTTGGTGATCAGAGGCTCCAAGATCGCAGGAGGGGGAAAAAATAATTGCGCCGTTTTCTCTCTTTCCCAGTTCAGAGAAAGAGACAGAGAGACACAGACAGAGAGGGGCGGGGGCGTGTACTGTCGCTTCCTTGTTTTTTCCCCTCACTCACTCACACACACACACACACACACACACACACACACTCTCACCAGTCTCTCCTCTGCTCCCTCCCATCTCGTCAGATCGCCTCGGAGTCTGGTCATTCCTCTGCCATAGGCTCTGATTCTCAATAAGTGTATGCCTATGCGCTCTGATTTGTTTTCTTTTTCTTTTTGGCGACACAAAGTCACAAGTAGCACTGCTTAAAAAGCTAGTTGTACAGCACAGAAAAGTTTTAAAAAGCTAGTTCTTTAGCACCAAAAAAAATAAAAAATAAAAAGCTATAGTTTGCCCACTATAGCACAAAAAAATAAAGAAATAAAAAGCTTTAGTTAAACTACAGCACACAAAAAAAATAAAAATAAAAAAGCAAGCTATAGATCTTGGACTACAGCTACAAAAAAAATATCTAAAAAACAAAAAACAAAAAAAATAAAAAACAAACAAGTATATGTAATAACAACACCAATAAAAGGTTAGTGTCACGGGGTAAGGAAGGTTAGGATGTGCCCCCCCCCCTCGCTCGCTCGTCTAGCTACTTTTAGCTACTTCTGGGCGGGCCAATAGCTACTTCCGATGCTGGGGAGTTGGCAACACTGCTGCTGACCAGCACCTCCTGGTTTCCCTAGGACCAGACTGAAGACCAGAGGGGATAGGGCCTTCTCTGTGCTCGGTCCACGACTGTGGAACACTTTACCTTTGCACATTAGAACTGCACAATCACTGGAGCACTTTAAATCCCTGCTCAAAACGCACCTTTTCTCATTGGCATTTACTCAGAGTTAGGAAGAGACACCTTGGCACCTTCTTGCTGTTGATGTTGTTTTATTATTGTTATTATTATTATTATTATTATTATTATTATTATTATTATTATTATTATTATTATTATTATTGCGTGAAAAGTCCCTCTATTATTATTATTATTATTATTATTATTATTATATTATTATTGTCACCATTGTTATTATTGTTGTTATTTTAACTCTACCTGATTTTTATGTCACCTTTAATGTTGTTCAGCACTTTGGTAAGCTTTGGCTGTTTTAAATGTGCTATACAAATAAAATTGATTGATTGATTGATTAAGCACCATCAAAACAGCCAAATCAAAACACTGAGTTTAAGTTACCTTATCCAAAACACATACCAAATATGTTACATTCAACTTATAGCATTTTCACATAGTAATTTCTTAACACATTCTTTAAAAACAGCATGATTTTGGATGAGCATTATGTGTTGTGGCAGCACGTTCCAGTGAGGAATGGCTCTATAGAGAAACGCTGCTTTCAGTGCATTAGTTCATGGTTTTGATAAAGTGAAAATTGTTCACTAAAAGTAACGTAGAACATAAGCGTCATAATTGTAAACCTGCTAAACTGTTAATCAATAATTACAACTGCTGAAAATACATTTATGAGACTCCTTGGCTGGTCGATGTGACGCTGCCATCCTGATCCCAAAACCTGCCTGAGCTTGTAGGCGTACCTCTTCGTTTCAAGTCTGGTCGAGAGCTTACTTCGTTTCAAGGGGTATGTAGCCCTCGGTCGTGGCCCGAGCCCTTGATCAAAATTAGAATCGGGACACCGCTTGCCCTCACATGAACGAGCAAAACCAAGGGGTAGGGGTAAGACGAAGGGGTAAGACAGAGAAATGGGACGCAGCCCGAATCTCTGTTCAATTCCAGGTGTTTTATAGCTCAAAAATACCTTAAAAAACATGAATTCTTACAATGTGCAGGCTTGCTTCTCCGTTGAGAATCTGATCTGACTCTTGACCTGTCTCCATTGTGGTTTTATTTCCTTACTTTGGAATAATCAAGGCAAAACTGTCATATCTCCATGGAGACGAGCAGAAAAGTCACGCAGTTCATCTTTGAAGAGTCTTTGAGCAAAGACTTATTTTGATATTTGTACTTACAAATATCAAAATAAGTCTGTTATGTTTTCATCTAATCATCAAGCATTTATTGTCTGAGAATCAAGAAGTGCACGTTAGCATGCTAGTTACTGTTAACATTACCTTGACAGCAAAACTCCATTGTGGTCCCTGAGACTTGTGAAAACTCGACCACCTGCCCCTCCGACCACCGCCAACTCGTGTTATATTAAAGCTGCATTGTGTAACTTTTTGGTTGGGGGTCCGTCACCTGCTTGTTTCTATGGATACGTCGTTGTTCTGCCTGGAATGTTCCACAGTATGACATTAAACAGCTCTACCTTACGTTTATTCAATTACATGTGGTTTTATAGCTCAAAAATACTTAGAAAAACATACGTTCTGAGTGTGAGCGGGGACGCCTCTCCACAAATCTGACCTGTAACTCGGTCTGGTTTCGTCTCCGTGAAGAGAGAGAGAGGGGGGGGGGGTTAAATAAATGTAAAGAGAGAGAGAGAGAGAGAGTTGAAGGAGAAAGATGGGCGAAAGAGTGATTGAAGCGGTGAGTGAAAGACAGGAGGGGGGGTTAGAGAGAGGTGGGTCCTGAGGAAAGACAGATGAGGGAGATGGAGTGAGAAAAGAGAAAAGGGAGTAAAGGAGAGAGGGCAGAGAAGAGAAAGAGACAAGCAAAAGAGAGCAAGAGGGAGATGAGGAAAGAGAAGATGGGAGCGAAAGTGGGGGTATGTATGAGACGAGAGATAGAGAGACAGATAGATAGATAGATAGATAGAGAGAGAGATAGTGAGAGAGATAGCTAGGAGAGAGATAGAGAGATAGATAGGGAGATAGAGAGATGGAGAGATAGATAGGGAGAGAGATAGAGACAGAGAGAGAGATAGCTAGAGAGAGAGAGCGCGCGATAGAGAGAGATAGAGAGATAGATAGGTAGATAGAGAGATAGAGAGAGATATATAGAGAGAGATGATAGGTCGATAGATAGATAGATAGATAGGTCGATAGATAGATAGGTCGATAGATAGGTCGATAGGTCGATCGATCGGTCGATAGATAGGTCGATCGATCGGTCGATAGATAGGTCGATCGATCGATCGATAGATAGATGGATGGATGGATGGATGGATGGATAGAGAGAGAGAGAGAGAGAGAGAGGGAGAGAGAGAGAGAGAGAGAGAGAGAGAGAGAGAGAGTGATTAAGGCAGTTAGTTAAAAGAGAGGGGGAAGAAGAGGCAGCAGAGAGAGAGAGAGAAGACAGAGAAAGGTGAGAGGAAGAGAGAGGGATGTCACGAGGAAAGACAGAGAGAGATGGGGCAAAAAAGAAGGAGGTAAGGAGAGAGGGCAGAGAGGAGGAGAAGGAGACAAGCAAAAGAGACCAATGAGATGAGGAAAGAAAGATCTGACCTGTAACTCGGACTGGTTTAATGCCATACTGCGGAATTTTCCAGGCTAAGCAATAACATCTTAAGGGAGAAAAGTATTTGCCCAGACCCTCCACACAATGCACTGTTAGATTTAGATAATTCTGCACATTTTCTGTCATTTTCATGTCAAAAGAACAGATTAAATTTTCCCGTTGTAATTAAAGTATATATGTTAGCTCCCTTCTTAAGCAGTAAACGAGCTTAAGACGGTTATTCTGATCTCGTTAGCTCTGTGTCTTTGTCCTGCAGGTGGAATCTCATATACGAATTATAGAAATCATACGTGGCCATCGAGAGCTGCTCCAGAGTCACGCTCAGGGTCACGCCGAGTCCAGCGTCAAAAGGACTTTAAGAGCCTTTAACGTGGGTTACTATGGAAACACGGGACTCAAACGCAGCAGGTACACAATGCAGGTGGTTCATTAGTGGTTTATTATGAGATTTGTCAAGTGGTAGAAAAGAAAATTACCGATCGATACTAAAACTGGTATCAAAACTCATTTGTGTGTGATACTAAAAAAAAAGTCACGTTCACAGACAGAAATGAACCTTTCCTGAAGCTTTACAATGATCTTGAGCTGAATCCGAACAAATATAAGAACACATAGACTACGTTCAGACTGCAGGGATTAATGCCCAATTCGGATTTTTTTGTGAAATATGATTTTTTTGCGAGGTCGTTCACATTTCCAATTAAATGCGACTTGTTTGTGATCTCCAGTGTGAACTTTAAACACCCCAAAAGTGTCCGGCATGCGCCTTGGAGGACACGACAACGTCACGTGCAGCGAGCGTGCTCAATGTTTACGAAAGTCCCCTAAACATGGACACGAGCATTGAGAACCTGGAGATTTTAAAGTTGCTGTTTTTCCAGAGCCAGAACATGTACAACTTATTTGTTTTAAGGAGGAGATTGAATAGGTGAAGGACAAGGTTTTTGGCCTTGGCGTTTTGTGGCTTCAGTAACGCAACAATTCTATCGGCTCGACGCTGGGCTTGTCTCCTAAAATACGGTCCAGTTCTGCTCAGTTTCCGCCTACTTCAGCGCAGAATAGTGATGTTTGTTGCTTGTTGATGATGTGTAGTTCGGATGAATGCGACCTGGCCGTTCAGACTGAAGTTGCATGTCAAAAGATCGGATATGTATCGGTTTTAGGACCACATACTGGGCGGCAGTAGCTCAGTTGGTAGAGCGTTTGTCCACTGATCCAAAGGTTGGCGGTTCAAATCCTGCTCTTGACATAAGAAACATCAGTGGTTGAGCGGTCAGATCCACTGACCCACAGGTTGGTTGGTACGATTCCAGCTCCCACAGATGAATGCTGCCGTTGTGTCCTTGGGCAAGGCACTTAACCCTCCTCGCCCCCAGTGTCTGCGTACACTGGTGTGTGAATGTGTGTGTGAATGGGGTGATTGGTTCCTTGTTGTAAAGCGCTTTGGGTGCCTTCAAGGTGGAAAAGCGCTATATAAAGATGTGACCATTTACCATTTACCATTACATATCCAAGTGGCCTGGGTCGGATATGAAAAAATCGAATCTGTGTCATTCAGACTGTCATTAAAACATCAGGTACAGGTCACATAGGGGTGAAAAAATCAGATTTGGGTCACTTCAGGCTGCAGTCTGAACGTAGCATTAGACTAGTTTACACCCATGGACCACTGTGGAACCTGCATGGACCACTGAGAATTACACAGATATAAGACCACTGTAACGAACAGGCCGTTCGTTACTGAATGAGTATCCACACATGCACTTTCATAGACTTTGCACTTTATATATATTTACATTGCACCTTTAGAGCACGGAGCACTTACAAGATACGCTAATTTGCACATATAAGATTGCACACATTTGTATTGTTTTAAAGTATTTATTGAAAACTTTTTTAGCGTTTGTCACGGAGTCCGGTCGGGCGGGTACTTCCAGTGCTGGTGGCCGCCGGCCTGCGGAGACAAACAAGAACAATCAATGTGCAATATGTGCCGCTTTTTAAATTAGTTGTGTCTTGTGTGTGTTTGCGTGTGTGGGATGTGGATATTTTAAAGTGTGTAAGTGGTATGCGTGGGTTGAGTTGTGCTTTTACTTACCTGTGTCTCATGTCCAGGTGTCTGGCCAAAAGATTCCCCGGGGGACCAGACACCGTTTAAGAGTTCCGGGCCAGCTCAAGACAGCGGACATCGGGGGGAGGAAATGCCACCTATTTTAATTGGGTTTATTCACTTTATACTTTATTAGGTGCTTGGTTTTTAAAGGTCCCATGGCATTAAATTTTCACTTTCTGAGGTTTTTGAACGTTAATGTGAGCTCCCCTACCCTGTTTAGGCCCCCCCCCCCATGGTTAAAAGTTGCGAAATGTCTAAACTGAGCATTTGCGGACCTTTTCTGCATTACACAAAACCAGTGTTCAAACGGGCGAGTACGGACAAGGCACCTTTTTGACGTCAGACCGGCAAATGCAGCTCCAGCCCCTCCCTCTGTCTCCGCTCAGCGTCCCTGTATATCCCGCCCAGAGAGTTTGGACTCTGAATGCGCTACAATGCGAAATGCGTTTTTTTATTTGCCTGGAGGCACGTTCGAGTGTTTCTAGGCTCGTAAGTCCCTTACCCGACCCTCTGGACCTCTGAAATACCAGTGGTTTAATTTTATTTTCTGTGTAAATATGCTTTTTTCATTGCAAAGTCTCCCATCTGTCTTCCTGTGTTAAACACGGAAGCGAGCAGACAGCGGTGCAGAGCTGCGCTTCCAGCGGGGGAAACCCCCCCCCCCCCGCTCCTTAGCCAATCTCTCTGTCCTTCTCATTTGCACTGAAGCAGAAACACCAGGAATAAAGCATTTTAGACACATATCTAGCCTCATGAAGACTGTCAGAGTCATATCTCATGCAGTGTTGATTTTGAAGAAGGATTCATTTACAGTATTAGGGAACCATTAAGGAGCCATATAAAAGCATCAAGAAGTCCCATGTCATGGGATCTTTAAGAGTTTATTTTTGTATGTGGGTTTTATATGGTTTATTGATGATGGGTATTTTATTGGAGGATTTTAACTTAGTTTTAAACAGCTAATGTTAATTATACACCCCTTGGAGTTTTTATGGTTTTACCCAGCAGTATTTAAGCCACCTGTATTCTATCATTCATGGCTCTGCTGCTGGAGAAGAACCACGCTCTGATCCTCCTTGCACTTTAATTTATTTTGCACTGCACTTTGCACGTGAGCACTTTATATTTTTTGTGCAAACTGAAAAAAAACATTAAAAACTGTGGACCACGTCAACCCTGCCTCCAGTATCTGTTTGTGGAACTCACTGCAATCCAGCCGCTCTACCCGTCTTGGTCACAACCACATGGGAATATGAAAGAAAGTACAATGATTTTCTATTGTCTATTTTTATTGTTTGTATCATTGTGGTATCGGAATGAGTATTCATTATTAAGTCTATTCCATTACAGAAGGAAAAATAAGATAATTCAGAGTCATAATGATTATAATTAAATGCATTGTACTTTATTAGTCGCTCATTATTGTTTCATTATTCATCTGCTCTGCACTGTTTCCTGGAAAGTTGCTTTTATAGCCACTGCATTGCAAAAAAAATGGTATTACAGGTGCATTGTGTAACTTTTCAGATTATTTTCTTCATAGAGATGTTATTGCTTTGTCTGGAATGTTCCACAGTATGGCATTAAACCTTTCTATCATCACGGAGACCAAACCAGACCGAGTTACAGGTCAGATCTGTGGAGAGGCGACCCCGCTCACAGTCAGAATTAGTCTGGTTAACACCTGACCATATCACAAGTGAGATATGGGTCTGGAAACTCGCTTCGAAAAATCCCGTAGCGGAGGTGTGGTTAGCGATTGCCAACGGCCGTTTATTGGGCGTTATGAATGTCTATCATTGAGCGTATACGTAAGTCCATAGCCAATCATGTCAGTTGTCAGTTCAAACTACAAGCTTCCGTTTGTCATGTGGTACGCGTCACCGTCTTGCCACACCTCCCCCGCTCTCTGATTGGGGCCCTAAATCTGGGACTCTCGCTTGGACGAGTTTCCAGGCCGCCTTCCAGTTCGAAACGAACAGAAGCGGCCTGGGAATTCCCAGGCTAAGTCAGAATGGTAGTTTTGAGCTATAAAACCATCTGTAATTGAATAAAAGTAAGGTTGACCTGTTTAAAGTCATACTGTGGAACATTCCAAACAGAGCAATGACATTTCCATAGAAACGAGAAGGTGATGGACCCCTAACTGAAAAGTTACATAGTGCACCTTTAACTTCAGTATTTTTAGTAAATAGTAAGTAAGTAAATTTTATTTTTATAGCACATTTTGACTAGTTAAAAGTTGTTTACATAATGTTTTTAGATTATTTCACCTGTTTTCCCCCCAAATTATTAACGCTACGTTTATGTGATGACGGTCTGAACAGAAGACACAAAAGTGGCGTCATGTCTTCACTTTTTATTCCGTGTTTAGACGAGTGTTTTCGGGAGGAAATCTGCGTGCATACGGTGACGCAAACGTGTGTGGAATTTGATTGGGTATGCATGCCAGGCAGCTAGGTGGCGCTGTGATACATTATCACTATGTCCGCACACATGTGTAGAATCTTGCTTCTTCTCATCTGCGCCACGAAAAGCAAAACAAAACATACTGTTAGCAAAAAAAATTTGTGTGGTCAGACGAAGAAGTTCAACTATTGCTTCAGACCACCTTAGACGACAAAAGTCCTGCCAAACAAAGTACACTGATATATGGACCGATGTGAACTCGTAAACTCGTACGCGACGTCAGCAGATTTGACCAGAGTTTTGCGTCTTGGGCAGTGTAAAGGAAAACGCTACGGCGGAGCGTATTCAAGTTTTCCACTTTGGAGGGCGGTTTCAGTTTTTTGCGCTTTTAAGCCCCCAAAACGCCGTCACCGTCGAAACAAAAGGCACTTCCGATAAAATATTTTGACGTTTTTACCCATAAGCTCGTAAACAGGCCCTAAGATACACTTTTTTGTCCCTGTAGCAAAATTTGTCCTCTGCATTTGAACCATTTTTCAGTACTACTGTCGGGAGCAGTGGGACCCAGGTAGTCTGGGTCAGGTCTATCTTAGAGGAGGATTTGACCTTTAGTTCATGTTTTGGATTGTTTTGGGTTGTTTTGGGTTGATGGAGAAACCCAGAGGAAACCCAGCCAGACACAGGGAGAACATGCAAACTTGACACAGCAACTTGGAAATCAAACCCAGAACCGTTTTGCTGTAAACAACTGCTGTACAATGATGTTGAATTAGATGCAAACATCACACAGTGGGTTTATTTTGACCTCAAGAGCTGCTCAAATACATGAAAATAAATCGTGTACAGGCCCTTTAAGTTATATTATATTAAAAACAGTAAGAAATCTCTTCAAATGTCATAAATTATTAAATATCATATGATCAAAACTCAAATCCAGGTGACATTTCTGAATTTAAGTCATTGTAAGCCTGACTTTTTGCAATAAAACTGTCTCTTCTTTCACTCGAGTTTATTTCTGCCCAGTGACGTAACAAAAGCGAGTGGGCCACAGAGGGTACTGAACCACTGACCTTTGGGTTGTTGGTCTCAGATGAGTCACTCCCATCCGCACAGCTGGATCACTATGGCAACCTGGGACGACGAAATGAGCGGCGTTCATTAATTAAAGGTTCTATATTACACAAAATCGACTCTTGTGAGCTTTAAGTTGTGTTAAAATGCTGTTTACTCCTCAAAAACCCATCTGGACTTTTGTTTCATTCACACACGTTTGAGTATTTATTATTATCAGTCTGTCTACATCTGTAAAGCTCAAAATGCTCTGTTCTACCTTGTGATGTCATGAAATAGTATTTTTCAAGTTAACAGCTCCTTTTTACCATTTGTTAAGTAATGTTTGGCAATGCCAGGTCTCAAATGATCAAAATCAGGGGTGTCAAACATGCGTCCAAGACCTTTAATCTGGCCCTCAGCTGATTTTCTATTCAAATATTTTAATTATATTTAAAATTTCTATTAAAATATTGGTAATTTTCTGTGCAGTTTAGCATAGCAGCGTCTCCAGCGCCTCTGTGCGTGGCCCCTCCCACCAGAGCAGCACTAATGAAGACGCTTCTTTCCAAACGCTCTTAAAGGACCATCGTTTTGACTGTTGACCGTGACACCCTCATCTGCAAAATGTCCAAAATGAGAAAAGTGGACGCCAAGTGCAGGATTTTCCAAGAAAAATGGGCTAATTCCTATTTTTTGATGGCGGTGAATGGGAAACCTGTACGCTTGTGTTGAAATTGGATTTTCTTAAAGTTTCAGGTTGTTCATAATATTATAATATTTTGTAAAAGAAAGAGTTCATCAAATAAAAAAGACTTCTGTAATAGATTTGCATTTCTCTGCACAAATATTTGGACTTGTTATTTTTGGGGCCCCCGGACCAAAATGAGTTTGACACCCCTGGTCTAAATGATTCTAGTGGAGTTATGACATCAAAAGGTGGAACAGAGTGTTTTCTGTTTGAGAGAAGGGTTTGTGTATTAAACATTTGTAAATGAAAAGAAACAAATATCACAACTCCAGACAGGTGTGTGATGAGGAAACATTATATAACATAGATCAGAAGATAGTGGAACGGAGCATTTTGAGCTTTGCAGATGTCGACCGACTAATAAAAATGAATTTTTCAAAGACGTGATTAAAGGGACAGTGTGTAGGATTCGTGGCGCATAGGTGGTTAGTAGCTATTCCACTTCCTCTTTTGGCTATGGCAGACCACGAGGGTCACCCGGGCGCGCCGTAGCGCGTGCCCGCGCCGCTGTATACATAAAACGTGGTCCCCCGTTCACTTTTTTTTTTTCTTTTCGCATGAAAACACACAATCCCGATCATGATTCATGACAATCTACACATCAAATGAAACCTTACAGTCTCCTCTTTTTGACTATGCAATTCATTTCCCTACAAAACAATCACTCCCCGAGCACATGGGGCTTTTATACAGAAAAGCACAAAACGAGGTTTGTTAGCTTACCTTTGAAGGCTCTGCACAGGTCAAACTCTGTATTTCACCATAAACTTGGTCTCAATCTGTCCATAAGGATCCAGCGAATAAAATCCAGTAAAACAATTTAGTCCAAAATACGTGTTATATCCATTACGATGTGTGACAGCAGCATGCTTGTTTACACGAGGCTCCCCCCTCCCCCCCCCCCCCTTCCCCTTCGCTCCTTCGCTCCTCCGCTCCCACATGCAGCGCGGCTGAGCAGCTGTTAGCAGGAGCCGAGGCGAAGGATGAGCCCAAATGTCCTTCTGCGGCTCTCGTATTCAAAATGGCTGCCTCTATATGGGGAAGATCCCCCTTTTATGTGACTATATCTAAGTCCAAAAGAATACTTTGATTTCATGATGGAAGTCAAAAGGCTTGGAAAACAATGTATTTTTGAATGGGTATCTTCAATTTCAGTAATTAACGGGTAAAAATCTTACACACTGTCCCTTTAACACTGACTTACCCATGACAGCGTGCTCTGAGCCCAGTTCTGCACCGGTTTCGTAGCTCGCGAACGTAGTTCTGGTAAGTTTGTGGGGACATTTAATAAAGCTTGTTTTTCTTCTCAAAACAACATTTGTCCAAAAAGTGATATATTTGCGTTACAAACAGTTGCACACGAAAAATTCAGCAGTGTATTTCGCATTGGTGCTATTTTCTCACGATTCGTATCACTGCGCGCAGATTAGCTGTATTAGCTTGTAAACATCCGCTTACGGCAGAAGTCGCCGTACCGCATCCGCCGTAAATATCCGCTTACAAGTGAACAAGCTAATACAGCTAATATGCGCGCAGTGATACGAATCGAGAGAAAATAGCATCAATGCGAATTAGGCTGCTGAATTTTTAACGGACAACTGTTTGTGACGCAAATATATCACTTTTTGGACAAATGTTGTTTTGAGAAGAAAAACAAGCTTTATTAAATGTCCCCGCTAACTTACCAGAACTACGTTCCCAAGCGCCAGAACCGGAGCAGAACACCACGAGACCTTCGGCGTGGTCAGTCTGATAGATCTGACCACGCCTGGAACAACAGCTGAAAATTTCATTTTCATTTTATTTATAAGGACAATGTACAGTTACACTAAAGGAAAATTAACGTGTTTTTTTTACAATCTGAGCCTTCTTTCGGCAATAAAACAAGTAGTTTTACTCACCCATAGCAGTCTGATGTCAATTGGAGCAGTATCGCAGAACTTATGTTGAGCCGTTCTGTTCTTCTAATGATCCCGTATCCGTTAGCGTGAGTGCTCGGGGCACTGATTTGCGGTGTCCAAGTAACACAAACTTTAGCACTTTTCAAATCACAGAAGATCGCTGTGTCAGGGTAGACTTTTAGTAGATTCCAAAACGGCCTGAAACCCGATATCGCAACAGAAAAGTAAAGTTCAGAGCGGTGTTAGCTTCTTTCGGACTAGCGGTGTTTACAAAACAGCTGAGTTCACGCATGCGCACTGTCCTCTCTGATGACGTCATCAAATGAAACTATAGCTGCATATCGGGTTTCAGGCCGTTTTGGAATCCACTAAAAGTCTACCCTGACACAGCGATCTTCTGTGATTTGAAAAGTGCTCAAGTTTGTGTTATTTGGACACCGCAAAGTAATGCCCCGAGCACTCACGCTAACGGATACGGGATCATTAGTAGAACAGAACGGCTCAACATAAGTTCTGCGATACTGCTCCAATTGACACCAAACTGCTATGGGTGAGTAAAACTACTTGTTTTATTGCCGAAAGAAGGCTCAGATTGTAAAAAAAACCCGTTAATTTTCCTTTAAGCACAAAGGCAGAGATGCTTGTACCAGATTCTAGCTTTACAGCTAATTTCCATCTGTAGTCCTGTGGGGGAGGGGTCAGAGTGCCATATTTACAGTGCATTAAAACAGCCCATGTAACATCATTCATACAATTTCCTCAATCTTTACATACTCACAGTCATTACATCAGTTATCAAGTACTCCATACATGTGTTTTATTGGAAGAAAACACAAAGTTTCTTCAACCCCAGGAGTGTTTTTGATGAGGTAACAACATTATAACATGGTGTAAAGCTCACAAGAGTCATTTTTGCGTCATGGGAGGGCCTTTAAGGACCTTTGAGAACCTTTAAGAACCTTTAAGCTGTTCTTCTCACCTTGATGATGTTGTTTTGTTTTGAAAATCACAGTTTGGTTTGGAGTTTAAAGAGGAGGTCTGCCTGAGTAAACGGTCTCATTTCAGCTGCACATTTTTCAAACCCTATCACTGTTTGAGATAAAGTGTTCCTGAGAAGAGTCCAGACGTGAGCACAATAAACTGCATATGCGGCCTTATCACAGACGCGACGGAGGGGCGAGGGGAGGGGGGGGTCGCTATGGAAACGCCTCGTCAACATCAACAAAGCGAGAGAGAGGGAGAGGAGGAGGGGGAAGAGAGAGAGAAATGGTGGAGTTATATACAGAGGGAGAAAGATGGCTGAAAGAGTGATTGAGGCGGTTAATTAAAGACAGAAGGGGACCAAAGAGAGGGGGAAGAAGAGGAAGCAGAGAGAGAGAGAGAGAGAAGAGAGAGAAAGGTAAGAGGAAGAGAGAGGGGTGCCACGAGGAAAGACAGAGAGAGATGGGGCAAAAAGAAGGAGATAAGGAGAGAGGCCAGAGAAGAAAAGAGACAAGCAAAAGAGAGCAAGAGGGATATGAGGAAAGAAAGAGAGATGAGACAGAAAGAACAAGATTACGCATAAAGGGAAAAGGTAGAAGACAAAAGACAGAGAACAGAGAGATAGAGAGAACAGGGAGAACAGAGAGAGAGAGAGAGAGAGAGAACAGGGACACAGAGAGAGAGAGAGAGAGAGAACAGAGAAAAAATAGAGAGAGAGAGAACAGAGAGAAAGAGAACAGAGAGAGAGAGAGAACAGAGAGAACAGAGGGCGAGGGAAGAAGGAGAACAGAGAGAGAGAGAACAGAGAGAGAGAGAACAGAGAAAAAAGAGAGAGAGAGAACAGAGAGAAAGAGAACAGAGAGAGAGAACAGAGGGAGAGGGAAAAGGGAGAACACAGAGAGAGAGAGAACAGAGAGAGAGAGAGAGAACAGAGAGAGAACAGAGCAAGAGAGAACAGAGAGAGAGAACAGAGTGAACACACAGAGAGAGAGAACAGGCAGGGAGAACAGAGAGAGAGAGAAAGAGAGAGGTAGAACACAGAGAGAGAGAGAGTACAGAGAGAACAGAGAGAGAGAGAACTGAGAGAACTGAGAGAACAGAGAGAGAGAGAACAGAGAGAACAGAGAGAGAGAACAGAGAGAGGTAGAACACAGAGAGAGAACAGAGAGCGAGAGAACAGAGAGAACAGAGAAAGAGAGAACAGAGAGAACAGAGAGAGAGAACAGAGAGAACAGAGAGAGAACAGAGAGAACAGAGAGAGAGAGAACAGCAAGATTAGAGAGAGAGAACAGAGGGAACAGAGAAAGAACAGAGGGAACAGAGAGAGAGAGAACAGAGAGAACAGAGAGAGAGAGAACAGAGAGAACAGAGAGAGAGAACAGCGAGAACAGAGAGAGAGAACAAAGAGAACAGAGAGAGAGAGAGAACAGCAAGAACAGAGAGAGAACAGAGAGAACAGAGAGAGAGAACAGAGAGAACAGAGGGAGAACAGAGAGAACAGAGAGAGAGAACAGAGAGAGAGAGAGATAGAACAGTGAGAACAGAGAGAGAGAACAGAGAGAGAGAGAACAGAGAGAACACAGAGAGAGAACAGAGAGAACTGAGAGAGAAAGAACACATAGAGAGAACAGAGAGAACAGAGAACAGAGAGAACAGAGAGAACAGAGAGAGAGAGAACAGAGAGAACAGAGAGAGAGAGAACACAGAGAGAGAGAACAGAGAGAGAGAACAGAGAGAGAGAACAGAGAGAGAACAGAGAGAGCAGAGAGAGAGAGAACAGCGAGAACAGAGAGAGAGAACAGCGAGAACAGAGAGAGAGAACAGAGAGAACAGAGAGAGCAGAGAGAGAGAGAACAGCGAGAACAGAGAGAGAGAACAGCGAGAACAGAGAGAGAGAACAGAGAGAACTGAGAGAGAGAGAACAAAGAGAACTGAGAGAGAGAGAACACAGAGAGAGAACAGAGAGAGAGAGAACAGAGAGTGAGAGAACAGAGAGAGAGAACAGAGAGAACACAGAGAGAGAGAACAGAGAGTGAGAGAACAGAGAGAAAGAACAGAGGGAACAGAGAGAGAGAGAGAACACAGAGAGAGAGAACACACAGAGAGAGAACAGAGAGTGAGAAAACAGAGAGAACAGAGAGAACAGAGAACAGAGAGAGAGAGAACAGCGAGAACAGAGAGAGAGAACAGCGAGAACAGAGAGAGAGAACAGAGAGAACAGAGAGAGCAGAGAGAGAGAGAACAGCGAGAACAGAGAGAGAGAACAGCGAGAACAGAGAGAGAGAACTGAGAGAACTGAGAGAGAGAACACAGAGAGAGAACAGAGAGAGAGAACAGAGAGTGAGAGAACAGAGAGAAAGAACAGAGAGAACACAGAGAGAGAGAACAGAGTGAGAAAACAGAGAGAGAGAACAGAGAGAACAGAGAACAGAGAGAGAGAGAACACAGAGAGAGAAAACAGAGACAGATACAGGTTTATTTGCATAGGGACAAATACAACAAACTAATTAAGTAATACTAATTAAGCAATCTGATGAAGGTATCGCAGCGTTTATAGCCCGGGCTCATTTAGTCTAACGAGAACGATGACGAGCTTTATCGCCTTAAATAACCTTTAATAGACAGTCGCATAAACACACCATAAAACGTGTAATTAAATTGTAAAATCAAATGTAAACTAATAAAAATAGCCAGGGATTTGTGGATGGAGGTAAGTCCTGATGGAGCTGCTGAGGTGGGGTCATCTGGGTGGAGGTCAGGACTCATAAACCACTGAGGAAATGTGTGCAAAAATCCCACAACTAATACTGTTTTATTATGAAAAATTAATTCAGAAATATATCTGAAGAGGTTTTAGATGCCGTCCGTGCATGTTTGAATAATTTAGCGATCTCTCCAGAACCTTATTTGACCCGTCTTATGTAGCTGTGAGATTCTGTCAATTCTCCGCCCTACGTCAGCCACACTCCTACACGGCAATTCTCCGTAAATATACAAATACAAAAAAGTTGTAGTAATAATTAATTACAGGATTTGTAATTAATTAATCTAATTAATCGCATTTTGCAATTGAATTTGTCAGTTTTCAAGTGGTCGTTTTTGTCATTCGTTTCCCAAATTCTGCGAGCGTGGTTTGTTGGTTTGGTGGTTTGTTGATTTGGTGGTTTGTTGATTTGGTGGTTTGGTGGTTTGTTGGTTTTGTTGGTTTAGTGGTTTGGTGGTTTGTTGGTTTGGTGGTTTGTTGGTTCGTTGGTTTGGTGGTTCGTTGGTTCGTTGGTTCGTTGGTTCGTTGGTTCGTTGGTTCGGTGGTTCGGTGGTTCGTTGGTTCGGTGGTTCGTTGGTTTGTTGGTTTCGTGGTTTGTTGGTTTGGTAGTTTGGTGAAGTGCGCTCACCCTCGCTCACTGGTAACGATGAAACTTGTCCGGACGTGTTTATCGTTCAAATGATCCGTCAGGCTGGAGCAACTTCGGTGATCGTAAAATTCTTTTTAACAAAAGCTCCAAATCACCGCGTTCTTATTGATCATCCCGTCTTCGTTCTTTTTCAAATAAACTTGCTGTTCAAAGGCCCGAGCAGCGATTTGCTCGCCGCACGCCAAATTTAAAATGCACACACATTGAATTGCCGCTCATAAATAATTGCGTTAATTTTTATAAGGCATTTATTTGCAGTGTAATTAATTCATCTAAAACTGACAGCCCTACAAAAAAGTTAAATAATTTCCCTTGTGGATCAATAAAAACATGATCCAAAGTGTACACAACAACTTCACAATTCTGATGTAATGTGCGGTACTTTCATTAGCGGGTCGCACGCTGATTGTGATAGCGCTCTGAAGGGGGAGTGACTTAGCAAGGTGAGCAAAGATGATTATTATTATTTTTATGCTTTTTACTCATTGTTATTGTAATATAATGTGAATTGTGAGCTTCTGTGTCCAAGTAATTTCCCTTGTGGATGAATAAACTTTGTCTAAGTCTATACATTGTTTTAGATAATACTCCCTACAACTGTACAATAACTCAAACTTATGTAACGGATAATTTTATGTCCTGTCAATCATCATATCATTGCACTGCCGTTCTTGTCTCCTGTTTATAGCTGTGATTTTATATTTTTATTGCTTATTTTTCTATTTTATTTTGACTTGTACATATGCATTTATTTTTATAATTATTTCTTATTTGACACCTGTCTCTTGCTATCTTTTTTGCTACTTATTTAGACTTTATTATTACCATTTATTTTTTACTCTTTGTTATTATTATATTATATTATATTATATTATATTATATTATATTATATTATATTATATTATATTATATTATATTATATTATATTATATTATATTATATTATATTATATTACATTATATTATAATTATATTACATTATATCATATTATATTATGATATGATATGATATAATATAATATAATATATCATATCATATCATATCATATCATATTATATTAAGACTTGCAATAACCTGGATAACCAATGTGAGGTACCAGCGCATAGAGGACTTTTTTTTTTGCACAATTTTTTTCTTTTTTGCACTATTTTATTTTAATCTTTTTGCACTATTTTTTTTCTATACTGTGTTGTAAATATCCTGCTGTGTCGTATACATCTTAAATGGCTACTTAAATGTGTACACCACAGTGAGATGCTTTCAGTCACATTGTGAGTATGTATGATGTAAATTGTACATATGAATAGTGACAATAAAAGGCGCAATATTGTGATTAGTGAGCTTCTGTGTCCAAATAATTGTCTAAGTCTAAGTCTTTTCAGCAACAAAAACAATAAAACATGGTGATCTAAATACACTCAACAAAAATATAAACGCAACACTTTTGTTTTTGCTCCCATTTTTCCTGAGATGGACCCAAAGATCCAAAATTCACTCCAGATACACAACACTACCATTTCTCTCAAACATTGTTCATAAATCTGTCCAAATGTGTGACAGCGAGCACCTCTGCCCCGCCGAGACAATCCACCCCACCTCACAGGTGCGCCACATCAAGATGCCGATCCGACATCATGACCAGTGCACAGGTGTGACCCAGACTGCCCACAATAAAAGGCCACCCCGAAATGTGCTTTTTTTTTTGCTTTATTGGGGGTCTGGGGACTCAGAACCAGTCAGTATCTGGTGTGACCACCATTTGCCCCATGCAGTGCAACACATCTTCTTCGCATAGAGTTTATCAGATTGTCAATTGTGGCCTGTGGAATGTTGGTCCACTCCTCTTCAAAGGCTGTTATGGACGAAGAACACAGGTGCATTTTATTGATGGCATTTTGAATGCACAGAGATACCGTGATGAGATCCTGAGGCCCATTGTTGTGCCATACATCCATGAACATCACCTCATGTTTCAGCAAGATAATGCACGGCCCCATGTTGCAAGGATCTGTACACAATTCTTGGAAGCTGAAAATGTCCCAGTTCTTGCATGGCCAGCATACTCACCGGACATGTCACCCATTGAGCATGTTTGGGATGTGCTTGACCGGCGTATACGACAGCGTGTACCAGCTCCCACTAATATCCAGCAACTTCGCACAGCCATTGAAGAGGAGTGGACCAACATTCCACAGGCCACAATTGACAATCTGATAAACTCTATGCGAAGAAGATGTGTTGAGGCAAATGGTGGTCACACCAGATACTGACTGGTTCTGAGTCCCCAGACCCTCAATAAAGCAAAAACAATGCACATTTCGGGGTGGCCTTTTATTGTGGGCAGTCTGGGGCGCACCTGTGCACTGGTCATGATGTCAGATCAGCATCTTGATGTGGCGCACCTGTGAGGTGGGGTGGATTGTCTCGGCGGGGCAGAGGTGCTGGCTGTCACACATTTGGACAGATTTGTGAACAATGTTTGAGAGAAATGGTAGTGTTGTGTATCTGGAGTGAATTTTGGATCTTTGGGTCCATCTCAGGAAAAATGGGAGCAAAAACAAAAGTGTTGCATTTATATTTTTGTTGAGTATATGTCATGTGTTAGCAGTTAATACAACAAGTAAAATATTCTCTTTTTGCATTCGTAAGGCACAAGTCTACACTTCTGCTGAACTGAACTGCAAACGCGCCTTTAACAGCTGTGAAATCGCAGCCCATAACAATTGTCTTTCTCTCAAATGCCACGACTGAATTCAAAAAGCTGCACTAACCTTTAAAGAACTCCCAATCTTTGTACCTGTTTCCTTCACGATGAGCGTCCATATTTCATCCTCGTGCTGTCAGATTCGGCACAGATCTATAAGAGGAGAGAAGATGAGGAGCAGATGTTGTTGTCTCACTTCTGTCTCGTCAGTATGCATTGCAGACACATCCTCTCCTTAAACGGCATTATCTTGAGTTATCGTTCAGTCCTAATGCCCTACGGTTATAAAAGGTCCTATATTACGCAAAATGGACTCTACTCTTGGTGAGGGTCCGTCAAAATCTTTTCTCCAATGTTTCGCAGTATGGTGTTCAACCTTTCTATCATCATGGAGACCAAACCAGACCATGTTACAGGTCAGATCTCTGGAGAGGCAATGCTCACAGTCACTGCGTGCATATGGACGTGCAAACGGATTGGGATCGTATCGAATTCACGTGCACAGGCTAAGGATCGTATAGGGATTGGTTTCCCGAATCCGATTGGAACTCCTGGTTTAGGCCGACAGTAATCCGCTTGGTGCCGCCTTGTGGATGATATCAGATCGGATTGGCGTACTGCGCATGCACGGTAATTTTCGCCAGGGATTTCACCTGGAAGTGGCAAGAGGAGCCGACGCCGTCATAACTAGCGATTGTTGCCGGAAAAGTCAGATGAAATCATGGCTGCGAAGAAAGAAAGCACAACACGTACACCAATGCTGCTCCATCAAACTCCTCGAGCGCCATCTTTGTATACCGCCACATAGTTTGTTGTGTTTTTATTGAGTAGCCGTCACCCGGAAGTAGTTGGACTACAGCGCCACATAGCGTAGCGGAGCCAGCCAGGTCGCTGACCATTATCCGATTACACGAGTTTCATGTGCACTCGGATCTAAGGACAGACCACCCGCCGAGTAACGGGAACGGATTTAGAGAAATCCAATCCGATCCTACCATGTGCACACAGTGAGTTAGAATGCCTGTTTTTCTAGGTATTTTTGAGATATAAAACCCACATGTAATTGAATAAACGTAAGGTAGAGCGGTTTAAAGTCATACTGTGGGACATTCTAGGCAGAGGAATGACATGTCCCTAGAAACAAGCAGGTGACGAAAGGTCCCATATTACGCAAAATAGACTCTGCTCTTGGTGAGGGTCCATCAAGATCTTTTCTCCAATGTCTCACAGTATGGTGTTCAACCTTTCTATCATCATGGAGACCAAACCAGACCAAGTTACAGGTCAGATCTGTGGAGAGGTGACCCCGTTCACAGTCAGAATGTCTGTTTTTCTAGGTATTTTTGAGCTATAAACCACCTGTAATTAAATAAACATAAGGTAGAGCTGTTTAATGTTGTACTGTGGAACATTCCAGGCAGAGGAACTTAGACTTAGACAAACTTCATTGATCCACAAGGGAAATTGTTTGGGTATAGTAGCTCAATCACAATATAATATATAACAGAAGGTAACAAAAAATAGATGGAGTAGCAACCAAAAAAATCAATTACATCAAAAGTCAAAGATAACAGGAGAAGTTCAATTTGTCAACTGGACAAAGTTTGTTTGGTTGAAAACGTTTCGCCGCTCATCCGAGAGGCTTCGTCAGCTCTAATAAGAATACTGGTAAGACACTTGCTTATATCTTGCTGTAGGGAGGAGCTACCTAGCTAACTACTTTCCGGAACTATCTCATTGGTTTCCGTCTTTTGTTTCTCTGGCGTCTAGCTTAACGATCCCTATTCATCCCTACACGCCTGTTTTTCACACCTCTGGCCCTGACCTGGCTAACCCTATTGTTTCCCTGTTTGTTTGATCTAGACTTAATAATGGAATTGTAGATGGGATGCAAATTATATCTTACACCACCATTTCTGTTCAGAGAAGGATTCTCTTTTTTGACAAAAATAGCCTCTTTAACTCCCCTCTCAAACCAATTCTTTTCCCTGGCTAAGATCTGAACCTCACTGTCCTCAAATGAATGACCTGTGGCTTCTAGGTGAAGATATACGGCAGAAGACGGTCCACTCTGGCACGCCCGTCTGTGTTGGTACATCCTCTTGTGAAGTGGCTGCTTGGTTTCTCCAATATAGCGCTCACTGCAGTCTTCACTACACTGAATGGAGTAGACCACATTGCTTTGTTTGTGGCTCGGTGTGGCCACAAAGTAGTAGAAAGTAGTTAGCTAGGTAGCTCCTCCCTACAGCAAGATATAAGCAAGTGTCTTACCAGTATTCTTATTAGAGCTGACGAAGCCTCTCGGATGAGCGGCGAAACGTTTTCAACCAAACAAACTTTGTCCAGTTGACAAATTGAACTTCTCCTGTTATCATGGATTCTACCTGGACGACTGAGGGACTTTTCACGCATCAAAAGTCAAAGTCAAAGTCAACTTTGTTGTCAATTCTGCCATATGTGTTCGACATACAGTGAATCGAAATTCCGTTTCTCTCTGGCCAAGCAGAGCAAAAAAGACAGTGTACAAAATACAATATAAAGACAATACAAAAACTATCTAAGGACAAAGTCTAAGAGCAGTGCAAAGAATAAATACCTATTTAAAGATGTCCAAAAATGTGCATTGTGCATCAAAAGGTGCAATAGAATCATCAACATCTCCATGGAAACAAGCAGGTGACGGTCCCACTACTGAAAAGTTACATAATGCACTTTTAAGACAACAATACAATGTTGTTACTTCCTCAAAAACACACCTGGAGTTGTGTTTTGTTTCATTCACACATGTTTGAGTAAACCTTTATTATTTATTTGTCTAGATCTCCAAAGTTCAAAATGTTCTGTTCCACCTTGTGATGTCATGAAATGATCATTTTCAAGTTAGCAGCTACTTTTTACCTTTTAGAGATTGTCAATTCCAGGTCTGAAATTATCGAAATGATTCTAGTGAAGTAATGGAGTTTAAAAACACACAGCGGAGCACTTCCTGTATTACTTGACATCACAAGGTGCAACAGAGAGTTTTGAATTTGGGAGAACTCAGGCAAAATATGCAGCGTTTTTGTGTTAATTAAACACGTATGAATGACACAAAACACAACTCCAGGTGGGTTTTTGATGAGAAAACAAGATTATACCATGGATCAGAAAAGAGCTTAATGAAACCACATTAGTTGGAGTCGTTATTGAATCTTAACGTCGTCTCGTTTTTAAACTCACGTAAGGCTAAGTTGATATGAAGAGATGTTTTGGGCGAAGCTGATGTCCCGTGGAATTGGTGACTCAGTGATGAGAGGAGGGAGTGGAGTCCCAGAAGGCGGCACTCGGAGTGAAGTGAGGATTCTGCATCTTGACACGACAGACTAACGTAGATCTTTACTGCCCTCTAGTGGAGCGTTAAGGGAAGTACAACCCTGCTGACTAATCCAAAGCTGTTTTAAGTTTTATGACTTTTTCATGATCACGGGGGAAATCAATTCAAAGAGCATTGTTTAAGGACAAAATATTGTAGTCAAATTTGCTGTGGTTGTGTAAAACTTTACTTTGTTCTTTTTAAATTCCGCTGCTTCTTAGGCGTTGTGATACTAAAGCGGTGGTTATTCTACACAAAGGACATGAGGATTTCCCTCCAGGCAAATGTTTTTGTACTTTTTCTGTTGTCAGTCATTTTTAACTGGAAAGCTAAAAATGACTCCTGTTTATCTGTTTCTTTCATTTGTGTTTGTGTTTGGATCAATGTGAAGCGTCTTTGAGTGTCATGAAAAGCGCTATTATTATTATTATTATTATTATTATTATTATTATTATTATTATTATTATAAATATACTGTAGGTAGGTATTTATCTTTACATTTGTGATAATAGGCATGCTGCAGAATTATTTGGCTTCTAGGGCTAGGGGTGTATTGCCTATAGTAGCCTACCTCACAATACAATACATATCTCGATATAGGGTCCACATTAATATTCCTAACAAAAGCAAAGCACATTAAATAGTTGTTTTCATATTGTAGAAAACTAAAATACAGAATTTCATACCTATAATGTCCATAATATCAATTGCCTTAAATCTTTTCATCTTTTCAGCCAGGCAGATTCAGGTTTAATGCAGTAGTCGGGTAGTTAAGTGTATGGTTAATGTGCCTCAGTCGTCCAGGTAGAATCCATGGCAAAAGGAGAAATTCAGTTTGTCAAATGGACAAAAGTTTTCCTTTTGCCATGTATGGTTAATGGTTAATGGTCACATATTTATCATTTTTCCACCATCAAGGCACTCATAGCACTTCACAGCTATAACTCAGCAGTTTATAATGAAATGGCATAGTCTTAGGGGTGAGTGGAGAATCCTTGCCTCATGTGGAGGAGTTCAAGTATCTCGGGGTCTTGTTCTCGAGTGAGGGGAGGATGGAGCAGGACAGGCGTGGGCAGTGATGGGGTCGCTGTACCGGACCGTTGTGGTGAAGAGGGAGTTGAGCCGAGAGGCAAAGCTCTCGATTTACCGACAATCTACGTTCCTACCCTCAACTATGGTCATGAGCTCTGGGTAATGACCGAAAGGACAGGATCGCGGATACAAGCGGCCGAAATGAGTTTCCTCTGCAGAGTGGACGCTCCCTTAGAGATAGGGTGAGGGGCTCAGTCACACGGGAGGAGCTCGGTGTAGAGCCACTGCTTCTCCACGTCGAGAGGAGCAGCTGAGGTGGCTCGGTCATCTGTTCTGGATGCCTCCTGGACGCCTCCCTCGGGAGGTGTTCCAGGCATGTCCCGCCGGGAGGAGGCCCCGGGGAAGACCCAGGACACGCTGAGGGACTATCATTGCGTGCACATGGACGAGCGGTATCTGATTGCAAACGGATTGAAATCGTATTGGAATCATGTGCACAGGCTAAGGATCGTATAGGGATTGGTTTCCAGAATCCGATTGGAACCCCTGGCTTTGGCCGATAGTAATCCGCTTGGTGCTGCCTTGTGCATGATATCGGATCGGACTGGTGTACTGCGCATGTGTGGGAGTTTTCGCCAGGGATTTCACCCAGAAGTGGCAGGAGGCACCGACTCCGTCCTAAGTAGCGATTGTTGCTGGAAAAATCATATGAACTCATGGCTGCGAAGAAAGAATGCACAACACGTACACCAATGCTGCTCCGTCAAACTCCTCGAGCGCCATCTTTGTATACCGCCACATAGTTTGTTGTGTTTTTATTGAGTAGCCATCACCCGGAAGTAGTTGGACTACAGCGTCACATAGCGTAGTGGAGCCGGCCAGGTCACTGACCATTATCCGATTACACGAGCTTCATGTGCACTTGGATCTAAGGACAGACCACCCGCCGAGTAACGGGATCGGATTTGGAGAAATCTAATCCGAACCTATTATGTGCACGCAGTGTATGTCTCTCGGCTGGCCTGGGAACGCCTTGGGGTCCCCCCGGAGGAGCTGGAGGAAGTGTCCGGGGTGAAGGAAGTCTGAGAGTCCCTGCTTAAGACTGTTGCTCCCGTGACCCAGCCCCAGATAAGTGGAAGAAAATGGAGGGATGGACCTCGTATCGATACACGTATTGCAAGAAGTCTGTTATGAAACCCATGCAAAGCTAAAAGTTTATTCAAACTTTATCTTTAAACTTTATCTACTTTGACTAACACAGTATTAAGTGATGCAATATAAAGTGGACTCGCATTTAACATGGAAATTTTCTTTTTTTTCATTTATTTATTTATTTTGGGCAAGTAAGCAACTTACATTCTTTTGCAGTGCAAAAACAGAAATAACAATAAACAGAAAAAACAAACAAACATTTGCTCAAAAAGGAGTGGGAAGAAGAAAACTTATTTAATCTCCCTCTTCTAATAGACAGAGGGTGTGTAATTACTGAGATTACACAGATTTGGACCTGAAAGCATCATTAGCATCAGCTATTTCTCTGCTATATTGCCCCAACTCTCCACTAAGCCTGTTTATCTTTTAGCAGCCTAAGTTTGGTTACATAAGTGTTTCAAAGTTCAAAGTTCAAAATCAGCTTTATTGTCAAAAAACATATGTACAGGTTGCACACACAGGATTTGAAATTGCAGCACAGTGAACATAAAACATCTGATAAAGAAGACATTAAAGGGATATGCCACCCCCAGGTCAAACTTGGGCATTTCCCCACAGTCCAGAGACTAAAATAAGTGGTGGAAAGCGTTTTCCTGGTCACCCAGCCATTGTCCAGGTCTGTCAGCACTGACCGCCGCGGTATCTGCAGCTACTCCGCGTTAGACTGGAGTCTAACGTCGCCAGAGAAAGATTTCGGCCAAAAGGAATTAATTTGCTCGATGCTTTTCCCAATTACTTTCTGTGTAGTGCGCATTCATATCGAGTGCAAATAAATGTGCAAATCAACACGGAGAGCTTGACTTGGTCATTTTGGGTGGGAACTATTTTTCAGTGCGGAAAAACACAGCCGAAGCACACACCACGCTGCGTAACAGGGGAACTGCCTTCCTGGTGCATAACAGGGATTCCCCTGTCAGCGTGGTCCAGCTCCAGACTCCAGTCTAACGCGGAGTAGCTGCAGATACCGCAGCAGTCAGTGCTGACAGACTTGGACAATGGCTGCGTCACCAGAAAAACGTTTTCCACCACTTATTTTAGTCTCTGGACTGTGGGGAGATGCCCAAGTTTGACCTGGGGGTGGCATATCCCTTTAAACACCATGACTAAAACATCACATATGTTTTTTTTGTATCACTAAAGCTATAACATAACTAAATCACAAAGTTTTCCTTGACGCCTCTTCCTGTTTTGAAACTTAACTAAACCTACGCGAGCACCTGCCTCCTGTCTCCTCGGCTCAGTCTGTGCTGTTACACCACAGAACCCTCTCCATATGGCTCCTCATTGCACCAACTCATTTCCATCTCCTTTCCGTCTCCTCCTCATCATCATCATCACACCACGGAATATGCAGCAGCAGCAGAAGCAGAAGCAGAAGCAGGAGCAGGAGCTGAAGCAGGAGCAGCAGTGCAAATATTCAGGAGGAGGGAAGGGAGGGAGACTGCCCGTGCCCTGCCCTGCAACAAGCCTGCAAAGGAGGGCAGTGTGAAGGCAGGAGGGAGGTGACTGGGCCCAGATCAAATTACATAACACATTTTTGCAGGTTTGATTTGGCCTATGGACAACCAGGTGATCACTACACATTTTGCACACAACATAATGGCAGTGGGTGTTTGAAAATCTTACAATTATACTTATCATATTGCAGATTTGGGGTCATTTTTGGTGATTTTAGGTGGGCGGGAGCAGCAGTCCTGCACTCAGCCTCTACAGGTGATTGGTAGCACTCATTGTCCAATCAGGACGCGTGTGCAAAGTGGCTCGCTGGTCACTTTAGTCGCTTTGGGTCGCTCTCTCTCCACTAAAAGTAGCAAGTTTTCCACGCAAACTCGGATATACTTTTCGTTTTTACCATTTTCCCCCATTTCGACCACTTACGGCGCCATCCTTACACTTTGACTGCAAGAAAAATAAAAGAATCCACCAAATCTGTTATGCCTTGCCAAGAGATGCTAGCTGGCGTTAGCACGGAGAAAACTGGATTTACGCACGTCTCCTGTCGCATTGCAAACACCAGGTGAGTTGAAATTCACAGACATGCCACTCGTAGTCCTATTTGACATTGCAAGGTGGATAATTTCGCGTTTGCATTGAGTCGGACTTAGTTTAAGATCGTAAAACTGTTGCCATCTGCCTCGGAAAGTGCTAGCCTGCTGAATGGCGTAGGGTCAGTGAGGAAGCTCCAGCAGCAGCAGCCTCACAGCTACTTATCTCGGCTCTTTTCCTTAAATAAACACAGCTGTATTTGAGGGGGAAAAGGGTGAGGAGAAGAGGGCTTGAAAGGATTTGCAAAACCTCCCCAAAACTGCCTTGTAATCGCGTTATTATCCGTGCATCCGTTGGGTAAACCGGATCGTGTCCCTGTCTGTGTCTGTGTTTGTGTCTGTGTTTGTGTGTCTCTCTCGCATTTTTCTATGATTGTGCACGTCTACTGTTGCAACTAAACTTGTTCGTGATTAAAACACGCCCCTGTGGCTTTGGATGAGGCTCTTTTGTCATTTTAAACGGGCAGAAACTAAAATAAACACAAGGATTTGACAGTGGTAGTGCAATGTGGGTGTGTTGTTGCAATGCATTTCTTTGCCTTGGCTCATCTGATCTCTTCACACATGACTGCAATTAATCCACAAAAGAGCAACCAGAACAGGACAATCCAGCACAGAGAGCCTCAGGAATGCTTCTACCCGTTTATTATTTGCACATGAGCGTCATTAATTGTATTTAAACCTCTTCTGTGGCATGTTTTTTGCAGGACGATATGTGCATTAGGGGTGACAGAGCTCCCCAGCGGATGATGATGATGATGGTGATGATGATGATGGCACTCCACATCTGGATCTCATCCCCACAGGAATCTCCTCCCAGACCAAAAGGTTTTTCAATTTCCTCTTTATTATAATTGTTTAATGAATGTTTTCATGCACATGTTTGGATTCAAAATACACTAAACATGTTTGGCACTGCTGCTGGCTTCATACAACATGACCATATTCCACTGGCAACACAGAAATGCCTGTCAATTTATAAATGGATGGATAGATGGATAGATAGATACTTAGATACTTGGATAGATACTTAAATAGATAGATACTTAGATCGATAGATACTTAGATCGATAGATACTTAGATCGATAGATACTTAGATCGATAGATACTTGGATTGATACTTAGATGGATACTTGGATCGATAGATACTTAGATCGATAGATACTTGGATTGATACTTAGATGGATACTTGGATCGATAGATACTTAGATACTTGGATTGATACTTGGATAGATACTTAGATCGATAGATACTTAGATCGATAGATACTTAGATCGATAGATACTTAGATCGATAGATACTTAGATACTTAGATTGATAGATACTTGGATTGATACTTAGATGGATACTTGGATCGATAGATACTTAGATACTTAGATTGATACTTGGATAGATACTTAGATCGATAGATACTTAGATCGATAGATACTTAGATCGATAGATACTTAGATCGATAGATACTTGGATAGATACTTGGATTGATACGTAGAGTGATACTTAGATAGGTAGATACTTAGATAGGTAGATACTTAGATCAATAGATACTTAGATAGATACTTGGATAGATACTTGGATAGATACTTGGATAGATACTTGGATAGATACTTAGATTGATACTTAGATAGGTAGATACTTAGATCAATAGATACTTAGATAGATACTTAGATACTTGGATAGATACTTGGATAGATACTTGGATAGATACTTGGATTGATACTTGGATTGATACTTGGATAGATACTTGGATAGATACTTGGATAGATACTTAGATTGATACTTAGATAGGTAGATACTTAGATCAATAGATATTTAGATCGATAGATACTTGGATCGATAGATACTTGGATCGATAGATACTTGGATCGATAGATATTTAGATGAATAGATACTCAGATAGATGGATAGATGCAAAGACACTTTATTTATCCTGAAAGAAATTCATTATTGGAAACCAATATTTGATGTGTACTCTTTTCTGCAGTACTTTTTTTTATGAAGCTTTTTGTATTTTACTAATTATTTACAATAACAAAAAAGAATCCTAATGTTTATAAATTTCATGTAAGGCCATTTATTGTAGGAACTGCCTACTAACTTTCTGTAGTGCTTCTCAGAACCCAATAGGCATAACAGCTTTTTAAAATAATATATTTGTACCAGTATTTCATTTTTATTTGTCTGTATACTGGTACTTTTAAGTGATACAGGGATATTGGCTCCTGCTCTTATCTTTGCCCTCTGTAAATGGCCAGTATTAGAATAAAATAATAGAATAGAATAATCTTTATTGTCATTAGGAGTGGGTATTGGCAAAGAAGTCACGATTCAATTCGAATCACGATTCATATGCCACGATGCGATACTATCACGATGCATCACGATACTTGAATTATTGCGATGCATTGCAATATATTCGACATACTTCAATGAAAATGTACCAAAAAAAAGAGGATAACTTAAATATCAGTGGCTGTGTATCTGGGTAGTGTCTTCAATTGATACATAACTCTGAGCAACTCAATTCATAACTGAATTTATTGAATAACAACAACAAATAAACCAAACCAATAACAAAAAAAGTGCATAGGATTTTTTTCTAAAACAAAAAATGTTCAAACATTTGCCATTTTGGAGGTAGCTACCATCATAACAAACAATACCCTTTCACAAAGAAAAAGTGCATAGGATTTATAAAAAAATAAAATAAAAAAAAACTCCACAGGTGTATCACAGATAAAATAAAATATGTATGTTTGACAGGGAAACAATGAATCTTCAATAAAAACAGAATAAAACAAACAGCAGCAGCACTTAGCATACAGTAATTCACAGAATTGGTAAAATTGTGGTGCTGTTGAGGGGAGGGGGTAAGTGCGTAAGTTCAGTCTGGTGATGTCTTGGGGAAAGAAACTGTCAGACTATTGGTCCGGCTCCTGATGGACCTGTAACGTCTGCCTGATGGTAACCGTTCGAAGAGATGGTGCGGGGTGGGATACATCCAGAGTAATCCGCTCCGCCCTGCTGAGGCATCGGGAGGTGTAGATGTCCTTCAGGGAGGGGATGGGGGTGTAGGCTGATGCGTAGGCTAACACGTAGATGTGACGCAGCATGACGGGCTGTAGGAGTCAGTATGTCGACTGACACTTGTAGCACAATGATATTTGAAAATGGGAAAAGAGAAAAGGGGCATTGACTCAAAATACCTGGTACTTTTTCTTTAAAGGGACAGTGTGTAGGATTCGTGGCGCATAGGTGGTTACTAGCTATTCCACTTCCTCTTTTGGCTACGGCAGACCTCGAGGGTCACCCGGACGCGACGTACCGCCGACATCGCGCGTGCCCGCTGTATACATAAAACGGTCCCCCGTTCACTTTTTTTTTTTCTTTTCGCATGAAAACACACAATCCCGATCATGATTCATGACAATCTACACATCAAATGAAACCTTACAGTCTCCTCTTTTTGACTATGCAATTCATTTCCCTGCAAAACAATCACTCCCCGAGCACATGGGGCTTTTATACAGAAAAGCACAAAACTTAGCTTACTTAGCTTACCTTTGAAGGCTTTGCACAGGTCAAACTCTGTATTTCATCATAAACTTGGTCTCAATCTGTCCATAAGGATCCAGCGAATAAAATCCAGTAAAACAATTTAGTCCAAAATACGTGTTATATCCATTACGATGTGTGATCCGGCAGCATGCTCCCCCTCCCCCCCTCCCCTTCCCCTTCTCTCCTTCGCTCCTGGCTGCATATGAGAGCAGAGGAACGAAGGAGAGAAGGGGAAGGGGAGGGGGGAAGGGGGGAGCCATCTGCAGCGCGGCCGGAGCCGAGGCAAAGGATGAGCCCAAATGTCCTTCTGCGGCTCTCGTATTCAAAATGGCTGCCTCTATATGGGGAAGATCCCCCTTTTATGTGACTATATCTAAGTCCAAAAGAATACTTTGATTTCATGATGGAAGTGAAAAGGCTTGGAAAACAATGTATTTTTGAATGGGTATCTTCAATTTCAGTAATTAACAGGTAAAAATCTTACACACTGTCCCTTTAAGGCTGTATTAGGTGATAAAATGACTTCTGAGTTACTAAAAAGTCGAGTAAAATATTTGAACTATTTGAGACAATTCATTCACAAGAGGTTTGATTTTATTATTATTAGACTTAGACAGACTTTATTGATCCTCAAGGGAAATTGTTTTGGGTACAGTAGCATATTCATCAAATATAATATACGATATATAACAGAGGGTAAAAGAACAAAAAGAAAAATAAATGGAACAGCAACCAAAGAGCAATAGACCTGTGTCAGATGAGACACAAGTATATACATAAAATAATAATAATAAATATATATGTACAATCAGATTTAAATAGACAAGTAGAAGTCAAGTATAAAATACAGTATCCAATATGATGTACAGTACCAGCTGTATACAGTTGTAGGGAGTATTATCTGTTACATAAGGGTGAGTTGTTGTACAGTTGTATGGAGTATTTTTTTTATTTTTTATGTTGTACCAAAAAAGATAAGACTTTATTGATCTCACACAGGAGAGAGATAACCTTCATAAAAGGAAGAGCGTAGTACACTGCTGTGGCTATTACTATATTAAAGAATACACTCAATGGAAAGTCAGATTGTGTGAAATCAAAGTCCAGATAATCATTCCTCTGAATCTGATTAAGGGTCTGTAAATGTTAGTCACACTTTCACCACTTGGTGGCGGTATTTGCAAACCAATCAATGAATCTGTGACTTTGATTTGTCTTAATTGAAATGTCACACGGCGCTCGCCTCACAGCTTTGTTCTGCTGCTCACAAACTCCCACTTTACTGTTCGCTTATTAGTTTATTAAAGAGAAATGTTATTATTAAAATACATGAATCTCTGAAATTATCTGAATTACTCCTAATGGCAGACTGACACTTTCCACTGTGGCCTAGACATTTGGTTTGTAATAGGCTATATACACCATATTTTAAACACAGCTTTGAGCTGTCCGTTTGTGGTATAAAACCTTTAAACTGGAACGATTTCTGATGACAGTATGGCTTGCATTATGGTGTAGGGCAACAGTAACAATTAATCTGTGCTTTATGACTTCTTGATTATTGTTCGTAGCCTAATAATGCATGAAAACACTTGTGCATATGACAGCTGCTGTCAGACCAGCTGACTTCAGTTTTTTTTCCCCCCATTTGCGTGTAAAATACATTAGCGCTATCAGCCCGTCTATTTTCAACGACTCAAAGTGTATAAATAATTCGTCGTGCGTCAGTGTGAGTCGGGCCTATTAAAAGATGCGAATCCCGAAGAGCCGAAGTTGATCCGGATCCGACTCTCTCCTGTCCGCGCGCCCCCTCCTCGTGCTGGACCCCCGGGCCGCCGCTCTGCGCATGCGCCTGGAGCTGCGTGGGAATGGCTGGGGCCGCGCGCGAGGGGCCGGGCCGCGAGCGCAGAGCCGAGCGCTGCGTGAGTTTGTAATGTCCGCCATGTTGGTCATGGCGTGTTGAACCGGGGAGAGCAGCGGAGCCTGGGGAAAAAACACACCGACAGAGAGCGACCGAGACCCGGCCTGCGCGGCTCTGTGCGCCGCTACGGACCCGAGCCTTCCGTGAACAGCCCGGCCGACTCCCCGAGACTGCACAGACTCATCCATGAGCACTAGAAGCAGTACTGCTGTTGTTCTTAGCAGACCGAGTAGATTTATGCTGCGGATTTAAAATAAAAATGAGTAAATTGTCGTTTCGGGCGCGGGCTCTGGATGCTAGTAAGCCTCTACCCGTCTTCCGCTGCGAGGATTTGCCTGACCTGCACGAATATGCCTCCATCAACCGGGCAGTGCCGCAGATGCCCACCGGGATGGAGAAGGAGGAGGAATCGGTATGTTTTTCACTGCTCTCACCGGCGGCCTCTCGCTTTGGCGGGGCGTTGATCGCGAGGGGCGCCGTGGTCTTTGCCTGCGCAGCCTGTGCAAAATGGCCGCCATGTCTGTTCGCTCGTGCACACGACGGAACTCGACAAAAACGCAGTTTAGCCGCAATATTCCGCTAACACTGCGTCTATACTGCAACAATAACGCTAAATTGTGTCGGTAAGCTGGGTTTGGCGCATCGGTTTGGGGACAGTTTGCATTCACGGGCACAAAGAAGTCACGTGACCCGTTGTGCGCTCCTCCATTTTGTTGACTTTCCCGTAGCCGCGGCCTGGACGCGGTGCGAGTTCCGTGACTCGGGGCCAGGGGGAGACCGTGAGCCCGGGCCGGGTTTGACAGCTCTGGGCGGCGTGTTGACAGCCTCGCCTCGGCCATGTGTTCCGCTACTTTCGCAGATGTGATCCGCAGCAAAGAGCGGCATCTGCGGAGTTTATGGCTCCAGTTGTTTGCAACGCGGGGATAATTTTAGTTTATTCCCCGAGCAGATGTGATGTTAGTTACTTGTACTTATTAGTCATATTTTACACTCTTTTGCATTGCTGCTTTGGGATTTATCACGAGTCGTATACAAGATGACATTTGTGGATAATTTAGACTTTAATTTAATGAAAGCAATGGTAAATGTTTAACTATTGAGTAAATTGCAAATAAGTTGCGGCTTTCAATGGCTCAAATAATGTAAAATGTCACTTTTGCCTTGGTTCAGCGCTACATACTTTACATATTTCTAAATTGCTGCTAATAATTTATCACTAGTCATATACAAGATGACATTTGTGGATAATTTAGACTTAAATGATCATGGAAGCATTGCGAAAGGTTTAACTATTATTGAAATTGCAAATAAGCAGCTTGAATAATGATGTAAAATGGCATGTGATGTTAGTTACTTGTACTTATTACTCATATTTTACACTCTTTTGCATTGCTGCTTTGGGATTTATCCATAGTAAATCAAATGTATTATTATTGCTGTATACAAGATGACATTTGTGGATAATTTAGACTTTAATTATCATGGAACCACTGAGAACTTAAACTATTGTTGAGTAAATTGCAAATAAGTAGTGGCTGGAATAATATTAATAATGTAAAATGGCATGTGATATTAGTTGTGCTTTTTACTCATATTTTACACTCTTGCATTGCTACTTTGTAATTTATCCATAGTCGTATACAAGATCACATTTGTGGTATTTAAGTATTAGCTAAGTTTAAGTAGCGGCTTTCAATGGCTCAAATAATATTAATAATGTAAAATGCCACTTATTGCCTTGGTTCAGCACTACATACTTTAGCAGCAATTTAGAAATCTGTAATAACTTATGAATAGTCATACGGGATGACATTTGTGGATAATTTAGACTTTAATTATCATGGAAGCATTGCAAGGTTTAACTTATTGAGTAAATTGCAAATGAGTAGCAGCTTGAATAATGATGTAAAATGTCATGTGATGTACTTATTAGTCAAATTTTACACTCTTTTGCATTGCTGCTTTGTGATTTATCCATAGTAAATAAAATGTGTCATAGCTGTATACGAGATGACATTTGTGGATAATTTAGACTTAAACCTTGCAATGATTCCATGATAATTAAACTATTATTGAGTAAATTGCAAATAAGTAGTAGTTTGAATAATAATGTAAAATGGCATGTGATGTTAGTTACTTGTACTTAGTCATATTTTACACTCTTGCATTGCTGCTTTGTGATTTATCCATAGTCATATACAAGATCACATTTGTGGATGTGATTTGGACTTTAATTTCATGGAAGCATTCAGCACTACATACTTTACAGATTTCTAAAATTGCTGCTAATGATTTATCAGTCACTAGTCGTATACAAGATGAAATCTGTGGATAATTTAGACTTCATTCAACTTTATCTACACATTATTCAACTATATTCTAGAGTTAAGACATTTATTATCTTGTTTTATTGCATGCTACATTTTCCTGCTGTTGATCTGTGCGTTGCAACACTGGAATTTCCCCACTGTGGGACTAAAAGGCATATCTTATCTTAATTATCATGGAAGCATTGCGAAAGGTTTAACTATTACTGAGTAAATTGCAAATAAGTAGCAGCTTGAATAATGTAAAATGGCATGTGATGTTAATTGTACTTATTACGGTACTCATATTTTACTCTTCTGCATTGCTGCTTTATGATTTATCACTAGTCGTATACAAGATGACATTTGTGGATAATTTAGACTTTAATTTCATGAAAGCAATGGTAAAGGTTTAACTTGAGTAAATTGCAAATAAGTAGCGGCTTTCAATGGCTCAAATAATGTAAAATGTCACTCACTGCCTTGGTTCAGCACTACATACTTTACAGATTTCTAAATTGCTGCTAATAATTTATCACTAGTCGTATAAAAGATGACATTAGTGGATAATTTAGACTTTAATTTTGTGAAACACTGCAAGATTTAACTATTGAGTAAATTGCAAATGAGTAGCGGCTTGAATAATGTTAATAATGTAAAATGTCACTTATTGCCATGGTTCAGAACTACATACTTTACAGATTTCTAAATTGCTGCTAATAATTTATACAAGATTAAATTGGTGGATAATTTAGACTTTAATATCATGAAACCATTAAAGATTTAACTATTGAGTAAATTGCAAATAAATGGCACCTCAAATAATATTAATAATGTAAAATTCCACTTATTGCCTTTATCGTATATTTAATAGCCTTTTTAACAGTTGCTTTTGTATGCTTGACGGTAGAACAAGTAACTGAATGTGATTGTGATTGTTTTTAGGATAATTTTAGACTATGGGGCCATGTTAGTCTCCGATATTAATGGAAAACACTAGTTCAGCACTGCATACTTTACAGATTTATAAATTGCTGCTAATAATTTATCCATACTCGTATACAAGATGACATTTGTGGATAATTTAGACTTTAATTGCGATGAAGGCATTGTGAAAGTTTGAGGTATTGAGTAAATTGCTTGCAGCATTTCACATACATGGTCAGACTATGATGGCACAAATAATTTTTATATATGGAAATGTCACGTATAGCCTATATTCCATATTTAATTGGTCTTTTTTTAACAGGAGTTGCTTTTCTGTTTTTGACAATACAATAAACGACTAAATGTGATTCTGTTTTGCCAGTGTATTGTATCTGGTTGTTTTTTGAGTAGACTGGAGGATAATTTTAGACTGTGGGGCCCACTGCTATAGCGCTATTTACTTCTATTTTCTCTAAATTGCTGCTAGTGATTTATCAATAGTCGTATACAAGATGACATTTATGGATCAGTTAGACTTTAATTGCGAAAAAGGCATTGCGAAAGGTTTGGGTATTGAGTAGATTACAAATAAGGGGCAGCTTGCAGCGTTTCACATGCGTTTTGGCCAGATTATGATGGCACTTATTTACATACCATATTTGATTGTACTTTTTAACAGTAAGTGCTTTTTATGTGTTTGACAATATGATGAGGAACTTGGTGTGATTCTGTTATGCCAGTGTATTACATCTGGTTGTTTTGGTAGACTGTGGAGGACAATTTTAGAGTATGGGGCCCGTTTTAGACTCTTGTATTAATGCAAAATACTGGTTCAGCACCACATACTTTACAGCTTTCTAAACTGGTACTAGTCATAGGATCTAGTTAAGCTAAAAAGAATAATATATGCAGTGTTGTCTATAGTTGCAGAATGTGGGACTTAACATTTGTGAATAACACTGGTCTACAAATTTCTGGACTCGATCTGCTTCCAAGATGTGGCCAAGACTCATTTATATTGATAAGGTGTTCATCTTATCAATATAAATCCATTGATAGCTGTGCTGGTTAGCTAATGTATTCAAGATATTTAATGATATTGTTTTACATCAAAATCGCATCTGTTTATACAATAGATTTAGGCATCCATCCATCCATTTTCTTACGCTTATCCGGGGCCAGGTCGCGGGGGCAACAGTCTAAGCAGGGACTCCCAGACTTCCTTCACCCCGGATTTAGGCATTTTTGCTTAAAAATATTTGTATTTCAAAAAAATTTAACTTGCACTTCTTTATCTGCCAAGAAATAAACAAGAAATATCTTAAGACATCAGGTGCACACAATTTCGAGGCATCTCTTAAGTGAAATCAAATATTTGATGTTAAAACTCTAGACATATTAAAATGAATCCATTGGAATGTGCAGACAGGCTTTCAGATAGAACTGTTGCTTGTAGACACACTGTACCTTCTGATAAACTACCGTTTTTGCCTTATTTTGCATAAATTTCCAATTTTGACCCAATACTATATCTTGGGAACTATAGCCAATCAGCACTTCTGACTTACTTTTTCTTTATTAGTGACATAAACCAAGAAAAATTTCACTACTTTTGTTCCGGAAGCATTTTGCTTGTAGACCAGTGTAATTTAGGGAGATGAATGTTTTGCAGGATACTCTTTTAAGGAAAAATATTATGATGTTACAAATAGTTTAGTTTGAATTATAAACTGGCAGCTTGTACAGAGAAACTAAAGAGATGGCTTGGGTAGGTCCACGCTGCTAAACTAATAACTGTAAATAATGACTAATTGCTGTGTTCTTTTTAACAACATTCATTTATTGTAATCACTGAAGTACTGAAGTACATTATAATAGTTTTGCCAGTAAAATTTCACAACATAATTCTTAGTATGGGTGCAATCTTGTGGCAGTTTTGTCTCACCAAATCTTGTAGCATGATATCTTGTCCCATTTCAACAAAATAATTTGGTGAAACGTACGAAAAAATAGATATCTTGGTGATGTATCAATACAGCAGCCCACGGTATTGATACTCTGCCATCAACTTAAACAATATTTTAGATTTTTCAATATTTTTGCACATCTTAATTCCAGTATTTAATAACCTAAATGGCATCAATGCACTGCCAAGTCTGTATCTGTAATTTAATCACAAAACACTCAAAGCACTAACATTATCTGCTAAAATATTTGTAGTCTTGAGAGGTTGGGCACTACATTATCCAAGATTAACCATGACACTTGTGTAGTCATTAAAGCATTGTAATTGGCTTTGATTACAGAATCCTAAATTGTCATGTTGTTGTTATTCTTCTGCTGCTACTACTACCCTACTTAAGCAGCTTATAGCCGCTGGTTGTGGGTCATGTTGCCAGGTTTGGTGTGTCTGTTCCTCCACCTGGTCCTCCGTTTAGCTTCACTTCACAATAACATTATCATCAGTGACGGCGTCCCTTGGTGCCTCAGCAGACTGCAACAGACAGCCCCACGGAGTCAGCAAAAAGCACCCCCCCCTTCTCTGCTCTTTTTCCTCCTCGTCCTCCACTGTACACAGTCAAAACACACACGCACTGACACACTCGCGCTCTTCAACGTTACATAACTGAGTGACAGCAGAGATGAAGAGGACAGTTTTACTACAAGTCTCTGCTAGCTTTAGCCTCTTGACCCACATCGTGCTCAGCTATATGAGGAATTACTGACCACATGGACGCACTGGGGGCTGGCAAACCTGAAATTGTCCCTCATTTTTATTTATACAAAAGCTGGGCTGGTACAAAAGCTACAATATAAGAATAGATATGCTAGTTTGGTGTTGATGTTGCAGAAGATATTACTGGAAGGTGATTTTATATTTTTATTTTGGTGATATTGAAGAAAGGACAGATTTTGTTGCCCAAATTAAGCTCTTTGTAGACAGTATTGTAGCTGTCAACGCAAAATCATAGTATTTTATTCAATTATGTAGTCTGACAAGGGGCGGGATGAGACACAGTTTCCATAAGACAAGACGAGATGTGTGACTGGGTCGACACGAATGATTCATATTTTTGTTTCCATTCAAACATTGCTTTTTTGGAGCTGTAAGATGTAATTCACTAATATGTAACCCTTTTTTGTCTTATCCAAATGTAAACACTTAAAAACCTCACATGATTTTTCTCATGAGTGCACGATCTTGTAGCAATTTTGCCTTGTAAGACCTTGTACCATCCCTCAGTCTTGCTGATGAAACTCTAGATCAGAGCCGGGCATTTCAAGGCCAGGGGGCCAAATATGGCCCGCGAGCTGACTCTGACCGGCCCGCAAAAGGTTGCTTGGAATTAAGAAAATAAAACCTACTTTCAAAATTATACATAATGCATTTGTACTGATGATCATCTGTCGGATGTGCTTCACATCTTCACCTCAAACATGAACCTGACTTTGCACTTGTTCAAGAAAAAAACACTAAAACATGCTAACTTTGACTTTTTTTCTACAGTTTGGCAGTTGGACAAAAACATTTTGTGACATATCTTGTATTATATTATTTGGCAAACAAAGACATTGTGGTGTCTTAATACAAAGTTAAGAAAGTTAAACTCAGAAAGCATTGTGGGGTTAATGTGACTGAAAGAGTTACAAATGTTTCACATTTACCATTGTTTTGAATTATTTTACTGAATAAATTCAGTTTTTGTCAAACCTCACTCTCTTATTACTTAATAATAACACAGAACTTACCAGCTTCTGTAAACAATGTCATTTACTGATTTCAACGTAGAAATAAAATTAATAACCAGAGTAGACTTCAAACCTTTGCCCCGGCCCTCCATAATATTTTCTGCTTCTCATTTGGCCCCTGGGGAAAAATAATTGCCCACCCCTGCTCTAGATGAAACTGTTCACAAATCGCATAACTGAATACTGTTTGACCTTTTATTTTTATTATCGATATTTGCTTTATTTGCTAAAACTAGATACTCATTATCTAGTTTTGATACTAGTTTTGGTATCATATCTCATTTTTGATACTTTTGACAATGATTTTTGGCGACTATTTTTAAATGTCCAATCCTCAAAGTTCCTTGAATATGTCTCAAAGGATAGTGCGGATATTAGGGATGGGACGAGACAAGATTGGGTCCATGAGAATGAGAAAAGACAATATTTTCACATAATTCCTAATGTATAAATTTCACAATTCAGTTTCCCTTTTTGGCTTCACATTACTTTATCTATTTGATTTCATAGTTTTGTTTCCATTCTCACCCAACCCTTAACCCTTTTTCATCTAATCTAACTGTTAAAAAAAAAAAAAAATCTCGCATCTTGTCTCACTGTATCACTATTTACATACAGTTCATGTAACTGTATTCATTTATGGCAGATTAATGTGTACAGGTTTGTTTGGTCAGGCATACAACTATTTCAATTATACACTGAGAATTTTAAAATGCGTTTTGACCAAATAAAGGCTGCTACAGAATAGGCATGGGACGATGGTGAAATTTGGTGTCACGAGTAAAAATTATATCATGATAATTATTAAAGTTGCAGTTTGAAGGTTTAAAAATGTTATGGACCTGAATAATTATTATTTTAATGTTATAAGTTCCATGTTTACACAACTTTTATATAAGTAGGGATGGGATGAGACAAAATTTCCACAAGGCAAGACGAGACACCAGAGTGGGTCCACGAGAACAAAACATGACGACATTTTAACATAATTTCTAATGGGTAAATAGTCCGATTTAGTTCCGAACGTTGGCTTCAGAATTTGTGTTTTTCATTGAATATTTCTGTTATTATTGCAGTGCTTTTTGAAACCGACTGCTCCTCAAAAGATGCAACTCCCCAGCACTTGACCCCTTTTTTCCCAATCCAATTGGCAAGTAAAATCAGTCATTTTTCTCATGTGTGTACAATCCTTTGGTAATTTTGTCTCATGAGAGCTTGTCCTATCCCTACTTAAAAGTGAAAACAACTCTGGTATAGCCATGATGGATAAGTAGCTTTTTTTCCTACACATTTTGGTGATACATTGGCAATTATCTATCAATTGTCCATGAACATGTATTGCCAACCCTTTTTATCACGATAAACGATATTAGTGTTTATTATCCCATTCCTACTACAGAATAATTACAAATACAGTGTTTTGTGAAATTCTTTATTTTTGGCGTGTGTTTTGAGTCAGCGTTGCCCTGATAACTTTACAGTTACAATCAAGTATAATTGGTGTTCTTTTAATAATTTGTCACAATTATTATTTATAGCTGCAGCTGTGATTACTGCTATAACGCGTGTCCACAATCGTAAATAAACATCCTACAGAGATCTAGAGAGGCCCAGTTTCGACATGTTTTTGTTTATGACTGCTATCGCTTTGCTGCAGTTCGTTTTGAGGTAGAACATTTTGTCCTTTTTAGCTTCAGTTGAAGGCAGACTCAATTACAGGCCGGTGTAACTTGTCAGGCACTACAAGGGTCAATGGCGGTGCTGCGTCAGAGTAGAGTACAGAAATGGTGTTAAAATAATTATAGGACAATGTGGGGATGATGAATTGCCATATTTTGTTATCTAATACCCATTGTGGTGAGTAATGCTCCCGTCAAAATGAATGCAGTCTCTGGGAAGGCCTTTTTTTTTTCTCCATTAGAAAATTGCTGGAGTTATCTTAATTTCTAAAATGGCCCGAGGAGATCGGCGTCTAAAGGCAGTTTTTGCCACAATATAAACTGGAGGAGAGCAGCTCTTTTACATTTACATTGGAAAGATGAGTGCTCCAGGACTAATCGCGGATACACTTATAAACAGATTCTTCAAAGCGTATTAAAACTGCAATAAAGAGATCAACAAATAGTTTGAAAGTAATATATTTGCTGGAGATTTAAGGCTGATAGAAAGTGCAGCTTCCTGAATATGCGTGAAAAATATATGCATTTGAACACTTAAATGTCTTATAGTGTGCAAAACTGACTCCTTGTGAGCTTTAAAGGGATAGTGTGTTGTTGTTTTTTTAATGTTAATCTGTATGGGTTTCCTCCTAAAAGTTACATGTGGTAAGACTGGCTTACCTCTAACAGTTTCCGCTCATCCCGGTTCTGCTCGCGTTCTGGAGCTCACGTAAGTAGGTCATGTAAGTTCGCGGGGACTGTTAATAAAGTTTGTTTTTCTTCTCAAAACAATACATTTGTCCGAAAGGTGATATATTTGCGTCCCAAACAGTTGTCCACGAAAAATCCGCATTCACATATTGTCGCTAGATTCGTAACAATGCGCCCACGTTAGCGCTATTAGCCTGTTCAATTGTAAACTTCCCCTTACGGCAGACCACATCCGCCGTACATTTCCGCTAAAGGTTAACAGGCTAATAAGTAATAGGCGCGCAGTGATATGAATCGAGACGAGATATGTGAATGCTAACTACGCTGCTGGATTTTTCGTGGACAACTGTTTGGGACGCAAATATATCACCTTTTGGACAAATGTTTTGAGAAGAAAAACAAGCTTCATTAAATGTACCCGCGAACTTACTGGACCTACTTACGTGAGCTCCAGAACGCGAGCAGAACCGGGCTGAGCGGAGACTGTCAGAGGTCAGCTGGTGTTGCTGCATGTAACTTTTAGAAGGAAACCCATACAGATTAACATAAAAAAAACCAAAACGCACTATCCCCCTTAAGACATGTTATTATGTTGTTACTTCATCAAAAACATACCAGGAGTTGTTTTGTTTCATTCACACATTTGAGTAGGCCTTTATTATTAGTCTGTCGACTTCTCCAAAGCTCAAAATGCTCTGTTCCACCTTGTGATGTCATGAAGCGGCTACTTTCTACCTTTTCGTTTTGTAAACATTGGCAGTTTGAGGGCTGAAATTACCTAAATGATTCTAGCGAAGGTGTATGGAGTTTAAAAACACAACTCCAGATATGTTTTTGATGAGGAAACATTACATCATGGTTGTTTAACTCTAAAGACAGTACTGCAAAATGTGACTACACTAGTCTCTAAGTTTGTAATAATACAAGGTTGCAGGTGACAATTTACACACATAATCCTTTTTAGTCTCAGAAAGTCAAGTGTTGAAGGTATATTTTTGTGGTTTTAGTGAAATTCACTCAACTCTTAAGTGTTTAAGCTCTGTGTCATCCAAAATAAGACGTCTTGGTGAACATGGATTAATCTTTGGCAAAAAACGGTTGCAGCTTTGACCAAAGTAAATGTGCGGATGTTGTTATATGTTATTGGTGAGAAGTAGTTGGCAGTAAGTTCAGTTTCTGGACAGTTTTAAAGTCTCAAGTTTCCAATTTGTTCATATAAACTTGCTGACCATGGTCCTAGCAGGCTGAAAATGCATTACAGGATATGCTGTATGACTCTGACCAGGGAACATCTGGGGTATGAATGTTTTCCAAAATCTGCTGACCCAAATGTAGCTCAAGTTTTCTTTTGGTTTCATGACAGACTACAATAATTAGGAGTTAACTGCCCATTATGCCTCTGTGAAGGGGAGATGTGGCGCATGAGTTTTAAATGTGTATTATGCAACTTTTATGGTGGAGGTTCCATCAGATGCTTTTCTTGCTTTGTCTGGAATGTTTCACAGTATGGCATTAAACCTTTTTATTTTCAAGGAGACCAAACCAGACCAAGAGAGAATTAGAATGTCAGTTTTTTTTTCTAGGTATTTTTGAGCTATAAAACCAAAAAAGTAAGGTAAAGCTGTTTAGTCTATAACCTGTATAGTCCAAACGTGCAATTTTTCTACGTTTTCTTGTTTACTTTTATTATTATTACTTATCTTGTCTGTATGCACTTTTTCTTTTTCTTTTGCACTAAACTGCCTGGAGCTAATGTGGCAAGTGAATTTCTCCTGTGTGAGATCAATAAAGTCTTATCTTAATGCCATACTGTGGAACATGCCAGGAAAAGCAATAACGTCTCCATAGACACGACGTGACGGACCCTCAACAAAAAAGTTACACAGCCCACCTTTTTAATAATTGTTGTCTTTGCCATTTCCTACTTTTTTCCACTGAATTTGCGATAACATTACGATTAATATGGAACCCTTAATTTTTTTCCCTATCCACTTTGTAGTTGTTTACCAAATTATTCCCACACGGCGTTCCCAGCTGAGAGCGGCACGTTTGGCGCAGATGTTTTCCTCTCCACTGTAAAGATAATTTCCCCTCACCTTTCCTCTCTATTCACAAACGCCGCGTTGACTCATTGAACAGTCGTCCTTCCCCCGTCCGTCGGCGCTCAATCAAAACACCTGCTTCAGTTTCCATGGAGACGCGTTACTGACATTTTCTCCTTCATTCTCCTTTCAGTGTTTAATGAAAGAAACCGCGCGCCCTTGGATGTGTAGCGTTCCATTTAAAGGTGCGCCGTGTAACTTGTCCGGTGGAGGGTCCGTTAACAGCTTGTCTCCATGGACATGTGCCTAGAATGTTCCACAGTATGGCCATAAACTTCATAAATCGCCATGGAGACTTGCAAGACAAATTACAGGTTAGATTTGTGGACAGGCGACCCACTCAGTTAGGAATTCATGTTTTTTAAGATATTTTTGAGCAGTAATAAACACCTGTAGTTGAATAAATGCGAGACAGCTTAGTTTAAACCATTTTAACCAAAACATTAACATCTCCATGGAGACAGAGTTTGTGGACTCCCTCCAGAAAAGTTACATAGTGCACCTTTTTAAAGTGCGTATGACAGGTTTTGATGATTCTCTTAATTTTGACCTAATCTGGTGGAGTAATACCTGTTGTAAATATAACGTATAGTTTTACAGCAATGCACTGTGTAACTTTTTGGTAATGGGCCTGTCACCTTCTTGTTTCTATGGAGATGTCATTGCTCTGTCTGGAATGTTCCACAGTATGACATTAAACAGCTCTAACTCACATTTATTCAATTACAGGTGGTTTTATCGCTCAAATATGTAGAAAAACTGACTTGTAACTGGGTCTGGTTTGGTCTCCATGCAGATGGAAAGGTTTAATGCTATACTGTGAAATATTCCAGACAAAGCAATAACGCCTCTATGGAGAAAAGCATTTGACGGCTCCTGTACCAGAAAAGTTACACAATGCATATTTAAGTACTGCATTCTGTCAGTTTGTCAATTTTGTAGATTTAGAATAGTTTTTTGGGCATAATTCTGCTTTATGGTTTGGTTTAATGTCATTTATCATCTTGAGCTCTGGAAAAAAATAAGAGACCGCTGCATTTTTTTCCCCTGAAATCATCTCTACATATATTGCAGCTGTTCCATTCCAGCGTCTGTTGAATTCCAACACAAACGCAAAGCTGAGCTACTTCAGTTCTTGCACCAGGAGTGGAATAAAGTCACCCAAGAACAATGTGAAAGACTTGTGGAGAGCATGCCAAGACGCATGAAAGCTGTGATTAAAAATAAGGGTTATTGCACCAAATACTGATTTCTGAACTCTTCTTAAAGGGTTATGCCACCCCCAGGTCAAATTTGGGCATCTCCCCACAGTCCAGAGACTAAAACAAGTGATGAAAAGCGTTTTCCTGGTCACCCAGCCATTGTCCGAGTCTGTTAGCCGCGCGAGCTGCTGCTCCTCCGCCTTAGACTGGAGTCTAACGTCGCCAGAGAAAGATTTCGGCCAAAAGGAATTAATTTGCTCGATGCTTTTCCCAATTACTTTCTGTGTAGTGCGCATTCATATCGAGTGCAAATAAATGTGCAAATCAACACGGAGAGCTTGCCTTGGTCATTTTGGGTGGGAACAATTTTTCAGTGCGGAAGAACATGGCCGAATCACGCACCACGTTGTGCAACAGGGGAACTCCCTTCCTGGTGCGTAACAGGGATTCCCCTGGCAGCGTGCTGCGTGATTCGGCCATGTCCTTCCGCACTGAAAAATAGTTCCCACCCAAAATGACCAAGGCAAGCTCTCCGTGTTGATTTGCACATTTATTTGCACTCGATATGAATGTGCACTACACAGAAAGTAATTGGGAAACGCATCGAGCAAATTAATTCCTTTTGGCCGAAATCTTTCTCTGGCGACGTTAGACTCCAGTCTAAGGCGGAGTAGCTGCAGATACCGCGGCGGTCAGTGGCGACAGACTCGGACAATGGCTGGGTGAGCAGGAAAACGCTTTCCACCACTTATTTTAGTCTCTGGACTCTGGGGAGATGCCCAAATTTGACCTGGGGGTGGCATATCCCTTTAAGTGTAAACATTAGTATTATGTTGTTTTAAAATGAATTTGATCTTGTTTCTTTGCATTGTTTGAGGTCTGACAACATGTATCTTTTTTGTTATTTTGACCATTTGTAATTGTCTGCATTGTCTGACAGACATGGGTACCAGAGTATTAAAGGAACCGAAATCACTCAAACAAGGGCTTTGCAGTTTAAGGAAAAATGTGTAATTACAATTTCTCTGCTAAATATTGTGATAAGATTTACGATTTATTGGTTCCTGTTCACATTGTAAACACATCCAGAAGAAATGACAAAAAGACTGAAATCTGACCTGACAAACTAATACAAGAATCACATTTCAGGACATGTTTGTACAGATCTAAACTACAGTGTGAACAGCAGTTTTTATGCAGATTATAACGGGATATTATGATGTTTAACTGTGGTACTTCAAAAACTGCAGCCTTTGCGATTTGTTAATTGTGGCGTTTAAAATTGATTTTTTAATTTAATCTCGCAGCCCTAACTCATTACGATAATAAACCAGAGAGACAATCTAATCTGAACATTTTATAATGAATCGTTCAAACCAGTTTTAACAACACCAGCCAGTTATTTATCAGCGCTAGTGCAGCCTCTGTAGCTCAGTGAGTGAATTCAGGAGGTTCTGAGCTTTGACATGAGGCCTGGTCTGTTCATAACCTGAGAAACTTGTCTTGTACATGCAGGTTAAGGCACTAATTCAGTTCGGAACTTGGGTTGCCACTAAGACTACGTTCACAATTGTATGTGATCTCCAGTGTGAACTTTAAAGGCCCCAAAAGTGTCCCGCATGCACATTGGAGGACATGATGACGTCACACGCAGCGAGCGTGCTCAAAGTTTACGGAAGTAGCCTAAAGTTGCTTTCGTACTGGAGCAAAAACATGTACAGCTTATTTGTTTTAAGGAGGAGACTGAGAAAGAAGGGCAAGGTTTTTGGCCACGGCGTTTTGTGGGGCAGTGGCAGCAACGTCCGTAGAAATGAGCGTGTGGGTGCGGAGTCGCAGCCAAGAGTGGTGGGATTACTATGTGCTTCGCCGCTTCACTGATACGGAATTTATATACTATTTTCTCATGATGAGAAGAATGTTTGTGTATATTTGTGAGCGCCTACTTGTACCACTCTTGCTGGAGGAAACACACCCAGGTCGGATGAATGTGACCTGGCCGTTCAGACTGAAGTCGCATGCCAAAAGATCAGATATGTATCGGATTTAGGACCACATATCCAAGTGGCCTGGATCGCATTTGAAAAAATCGGATCTGTGTCGTTCAGACTGCCATTAAAAGATCAGATAAAGGTCGCGTAGAGGCAAAAAAAAAAATCGGATTTGGGTCACTTCAGGCTGCAGTCTGAACGTAGCCTAAGAGCCTAGACAACGTATCCTCCCTTTGATAAAAATGGAGTTGTATAGTTAAAAAAGCTTAAACGGCTTTTTCTGATTTAAAAAAAAGAAAAAAGTTTTCAGTTAAAATCATTATTTCTAAGCCACCTGGCAGTTTGTCAGGAGCATTGGACAACGGAAGTAAAGCCAGAAATTCACCAGGTCTTCACTCAATCTATTAACTCAAGGATTGCATTTGCATGAGTCGGGGAAGGTGTGCTAAAAAACAAAACACCCAGCCCCATTGCCATGCAGCAGTCCTCTACAGGCCTGTCACAATAACACATTTTGGTGCATGATAATATATTGCTGCACAGAAATGTAAAGATAACTGCTTTACGTCACTGATGCAGTAATAATTATAAAGCAGGGTAAACCCAGTAAACTATTTTTAAATATCAGAATAAAGGAATAATTAGCAACAGAAGTTTAGCTTTGTAAGTAAAATAACAAAAATCTCAACACAAAGAAAATGTACACATGATAAATATTGACCCCAAAAATCTCGTTTATCATATATTGAACGATAAGTAGATAATTACAGTATCATGACAGGCCGAGTGCTGTAACTCTGACTCATTCTGTGTGAGTTCCTCCCCGTTTCCTCCACATCTCTTCAGTGTGACGTCTCGGAGCTCTGGGACTATTCACTGTAAAAGTCTGTGTGTGGTGTTTGCTTCTCCTCGTTTCTGGGTTCATTCTCGTGTCAGACACAGACGAGCGGTGAATTTAAACCGGGTTTGACAGAGTGCAGGGGGCAGCGGGTTCATGTGGGGTCTCAGCTCGGAGGTATAAACTTTGATTGAACGCTCTGCCCTCGTTTCGATATAACGCTGTAGACCATTATCTGAAGGGCAAAGAGGGCAGTGTTTCTCAAACTGTGGTACATGGACTGCCTCTGCCCTCCGCACTAGTAGTATAAAGTGTTATTGTAAAGATTGTGCAAAATTGTTCTTTTGGTGCTCTTCAATATACGGAGTATATACGGAGTAAGTATTATCAGTCTTAAATATAAAGTTAAAGAAGCTAAGCCGCTCAAAGTACAAAATACGCATTGTCATGATTTTTGACTTTATCTGCCTTGTGGTAATAAAGGCTTTTAATTATTTGCACTTCTTGAGTTCCTCAGCTATTTCAACTTTGTGCTATTGTGAAGCGATTTGAGTTGAATGACGGTGAAAAGTGCATTTACCAGTTAGTTTTAGGTCGTTTTCACACCTGTCTTGTTTGGTTCGTTTAAAACGAACCAGAGTTCGTTTGCTCCTTTGAATCGGATCTTTTGGGCTGGTGTGAATAAAAACCAAAAATCTCAATCTGGAGCAAACAAGCGAACCGAGACCACCTAAAAAGCTCGGTCTCGGCGCGGTTCCGTTCGAACTCTGGTGCAGTTCGTTTGAGGTGAGAATGCAGACCGGACTCGATCCGACACAAGTTGGCTTTTTGTACTTAACGAGCTCCCGTCGTATGTCGAGCATTATGGGAAACCGAGGCTGACGAAATGAAACAAAACTAAACTTACGAGGCTTACTTACGTTTTGCCTGAAGAGCAAGAGTCCCAACTTGATGCGCGCACACATGAGCGCCGTCCTCCTTAGCCGTCTTGCCCTGTGTCTTCATCGTTTGGAAATTGATTGTAAAATAATGTAAACCTCACGATGCTGCTCAAACATTTGTGCGAACTGTAAAAACTGAGCAAACCATATCGCTATGACGACACTGAAAACGGCACGTAACGCCATGACTCTCCTTTCACATGTTTGGACACGGCGTTTTGACACGGCTCATTTCTGTCCAATGGCGGAGCGACCTCAGCACACGTGGTTTTGTTTACAGATGTTGGTCCACTTGGGGAAAAAAACTGCAGTGTGAAAGCGAACCGCACCAAAAAAAAAATAAAAATTGGTCTGGACCAAAGCAAGTAAACTATCGGACTTTGCTGGTGTGAAAACGACCTTAGTATTGTTTTATTTAGGACCTAAATATTATTTTATTTAGGACTGGTCTGTTCTTGTTTTTGTCCTGCTTTGGGTTAATTATCATTTAGAACTACCTCAGCTCTGGTTTAGTTTAACTTTAGACCTGGTTTAGTCATTACAGACCTCTTTTTAGATCTGATATAAGTCCAGGTTTAGATCGGCGGGTACTTGGAAAGCCAAATATTCAAAAATATATTTGTGTGCAAAGTTTGGGACCCATTGCAATAGGGCTTAGACATATTTTCACAGATATCAGTTTCTGTTTATTGAAGATTTTGCAAATATTTGGCACAGATTTTTTTCTAAGCTGTCCAAATCTGTGTGCCCATGTGTCGTTCCCGGTTTGTTCTTCTCTGACGCAATCATGCAAAAATATTTAGAGGTGAATTGTGTAACTTTTTTGTCTAATTCTTTTCTCCATGGAGATGTTATTGGTTTGCCTGGAATGTTTCACAGTATGGCATTAAACCTTCCGATCTTCACGGAGCCCTAAACAAACCAAGCTACAGGTCAGATCTATGGAGAGGCGACCCAATCAGAATGCCTGTTATTTTGGTATTTTTGAGCTATAAAACCGCCTATAATTTAGTACATGTAAGGTAGAGCTGCTTAAAGGGATATGCCACCCCCAGGTCAAATTTGGGCATCTCCCCACAGTCCAGAGACTAAAATAAGTGGTGGAAAGCGTTTTCCTGCTCACCCAGCCATTGTCCGAGTCTGTCGCCACTGACCGCCGCGGTATCTGGTGCTCCTCCGCCTTAGACTGGAGTCTAACGTAGCCAGAGAAAGATTTCGGCCAAAAGGAATTAATTTGCTCGATGCGTTTCCCAATTACTTTGTGTGTAGTGCGCATTCATATCGAGTGCAAATAAATGTGCAAATCAACACGGAGAGCTTGACTTGGTCATTTTGGGTGGGAACTATTTTCCAGTGCGTAAGAATACAGCCGTATCACGCAGCACGCTACCAGGGGAATCCCTGTTACGCACCGGGAAGGGAGTTCCCCTGTTGCACAACGTGGTGCGTGATACGGCTGTATTCTTACGCACTGGAAAATAGTTCCCACCCAAAATGACCAAGGCAAGCTCTCCGTGTTGATTTGCACATTTATTTGCACTCGATATGAATGCGCACTACACACAAAGTAATTGGGAAACGCATCGAGCAAATTAATTCCTTTTGGCCGAAATCTTTCTCTGGCTACGTTAGACTCCAGTCTAAGGCGGAGGAGCACCAGTTACCGCGGCGGTCAGTGGCGACAGACTCGGACAATGGCTGGGTGAGCAGGAAAACGCTTTCCACCACTTATTTTAGTCTCTGGACTGTGGGGAGATGCCCAAATTTGACCTGGGGGTGGCATATCCCTTTAATGTCATACTGTGGAACATTCCAGGCAAAGCAATGACGCATCCATGAAGACCAGCATATGGCAGACACTCCACCAAAAAAGTTACACAAAGCACCTTTAATATCCCATGCATTTTGTCTTTTAAAACATTTTCTGTGCTCTTTTCTGTTACATAAATGTGTGGCTGTTGCTATGCGTTTAACATAGTCAGTAGCAGCAAATCGGTTATCCACCACAGCAGCAAGACAGATATTGATTGTCTCCAGAAATCCATATTGGACTACGTCTCAAACGGCGCTTCAGTTGATCTTTGATTTAATGTGGTAAATAAAACTGCTGTGTACAGTTTTGTATCATGTTTTTGTAGGTTTATGGAGAATTGTCGCGTGGGTGACGTAAAGAGGGCTTGAATAGGGCCTGGGAGAGATCGCTAAATTACTCAGACATGCACGGATGACGTATACAAACACTTCAGGCACATTTTTGATGAAGGCTTAATGTTAATGTAAATAATATGTTAGAAAGCTCCAAAAATGTACAATCTATTTTGCATAGTGCACCTTCAGAATTGTTGTAATAATTTTCTGTATATCGTGCTTCAAAATTAGTCCCAAATATGAGTGTTTGTGAAGTCCGTCCATGGTCTCCAGCTTTCCTCATTTTAGTCGTGTTCCAGTCTCATTTCAAAAGTGAGTCTGTCAATTTTTTGGTTATTGATTTTTATTTTTTTTTAAACTTCCCTCCAGCAGAATATCCAGCATTTTATTTTTTACCAGCTTACTTAAAGTTGCACTACGTAACCTTTTTGTTGGGGCTCAGTCACCTGCTTGTTTCTGTGGATATGTCATTGCTTTGCTTGAAATGTTCCACAGTATGACATTAACCCTCTGAGACCCAAGCAGTCATTTCCTGGATGAAATTTTTTTTAGACCTCTTTAACATGAACCTCTTGAACATGTTTTTCCTAATCCCCTAATGCAGAAAATAATTAGTTTTTTCTTTTTTGTGGGGAATCTGTGGAAATGTTGCAAAATTGCAGCACTGGGCTTTAGTGGTTACCAATATTACTTTACATTTAATAAAAGCCAACTTTGCATTAGTTTTTGCTCACTCCATAAAATCAAAACATTTTAAAATGTTTTTTTTATGTACAGAACAGCACTAAGTGAACATGAGAATGTTTTGAATTTTTTTTTATATATATTTAATACAACAATCCTGTATATGAACAAGAACATTAAATGATGTGCTGCAGGACTGTTCTCTTTATCATGTCACTCATCAAATATGAAGCTGACGAAAGCAGTTTTTGTCATCTCTGAAGCACAAGTGAACATCGCACTCCATGCAAGAGATGGATGTGTATCCACTCTTACCTGCACCGGCCTCTTTTTTTTTTTTTATCTTTATGAGGAAAGTGTCCAATGCTGTCCTTTCGGAGTGTTGTACACCATCTTTTTAGCACTTAGTGGTGATCTTTCCTCATCCACTGAAGGTCTTCCTCTCTTTACGGTGTTAGTTTGAGGCCGAGAGCTGTACCTGGAACCGTCTCCTGTTCAGCACTTGATCAAAGATCAAGGATCAAGGATCAAGGAACAAGGATGTGCAATGGAGGATGCAGCAGTGAAATGGTAATGTGCAATAGAATGTGCATTGAAAGTAAAGATGGAAATAAATGTGCAGTAGGGGATCTGCAGGGTCTTGCAGTTGCTTGTATTGCAGCCAAGCATTTACCACGGCAATGATGGTGTGCCAAAAGATGTACATGTACCACCTTTGTACTTGGCTGTGAAGGAATCCAGCAAGTCGATCCCACCCATGAATTTATTGTTCATCTTCACAATTGATGGTCTTCTCACTTCAGTGCAGGACTCTGTGGATTTGTTCCACCATGCAACCTTGTCGACTGGTTTTGGGCCATCAAAAGTGGAGAGAAGTGTGACTGACCAGTTATCATACCACCTCACCGCACAGATGTTGTGTTCTTCCGACACTCTGAAGTCAATGCTTCCTCTTCCTTGTTTTTTTAACTCCTTCTCTTCTGCTAACCTGAGGCTTGGCGCACGCCCAGGATGAACAGTGCCAACAAAGTGTATGCCACACTCGAGCAGTTTAACAAGCAGAGGCACAGAGGTGAAAAAGTTGTCTACATACACATTGTAGTTTTGCCCTGTGGGTAGTGATGATGCGACCTTCATGACCGTATCTCCTGATATGCCAAGCTCAGACCTAGCAGGCTTACCCCGCACACTCCCTTGGCACTAACCTGTACCTCACTGTCCTCAAAGGAGTGGCCCATGGCTTCTAGGTGGAGATGTACGGCAGACTGACGTCCACTCTGGCTCTCCCGCCTGTTACGAAAGTGACGATGATGATGACGATGATGAGGTGTAGACTGTTAAAAGAGCATGATCCTTCCTATGTGTAGCCTAAACTCATATTAGATGTATCTGTTTGAAACTGCAAGCTGCTTTAATGGCATAAGGGCATTCAAGAATTCAAGTTAACGTTCCATTACACTAACCATGTGTGCATGTCTGTAAAACAATCAAAAGAGAAATTCTGTATTAAAATCCATTTTGTTAAGACCTATCCAATTTATTTTTGTGCCATTGGATTCCTTGCACCTGAAAATGTAGGTTTAGCAGTAATGTTCTAGCTTATTCAGAAGCTGAGAAATGACTAATTTTTTTTTTTTCGGACGCCCTTTTGAAAAATCCAAGATGGCCGCCATGCAGACACCTGTGCAAATGGAAACATTGGTTTTCTGATTGCTTATACAGTCTACTTTTCAAAAATGTATAGTTTTCCAACTCCAGTGAAAATACATAAGGAACCTGACTGGGCCTAAAAAAAATAAATGTTGGTTTCCGATTTGTTGACAGTTCTAGACATGGGTAGGTAGGGAATTTATTTATTTATTTATTTATTTTTTTTTCCTGTGGGAATATGGACATTTTGAAAATTTATTTTATTTCCTTCGTGCGTGTGTGTATGTGTGTGTGTTCGACCTCCACCTCCCAGAGCGCGTTTGTCTGTGTCGACTCGAACTCCACCTCCAACGGAATCAAGAACCCGGACATTCGAAGGATTTATTTTTTTTTTTTTATAAACTCCGGCCGGTTCTTAAGACTTCGCCCCACAACAAAGCGTATTCTTCCGCCGTTCGTGTTTGTTTACGTCACTTACCACGCTAAACCGCGTAAGACGGAATGACGCGTAATTTTTTTTTTTTTTTTTTACCGTCGTAACCCGAGGACCCCCGTACACATTGCAGCGCAGGTGTGGTGAATTACGTCGATTGTAGCCTCGCGGAAATCGAAAAATACAGTAGGCTATTAGTTTTCTTTCTTTTTTAACCGAAGCTTGTAAAATTAATTTGAGTATCAAATTTATTTTATTTTATTAAGTCCAATAAAATAATTTGGGTCGCATGCAAATCAACAGGGTCGGTCGGCAACCGGAAACTTAGATTTATTTTTTTTAGGCCCTATGTGTTGGTACATCCTCTTGTGAACAGCCACTTCACAAAGGTTAGGGATTCTCTGTGGAAAAGGTGCACCCTTTGTAACCCAGTGTTGCGTTTTTGCAACATTTACATAAATCACTCCAAATCATGTGTATTATATTTTTTAAAAATATATTTAACTTTTCTAACACTAAACATGTTATGAATGAAAGAAAAAAATATTATATTATATACGGTACTTACTTTTAGATTGGTTAAAATTGATCCAGAAAAGAGAGCTGGGTGGTCAGTAGAAGGCAGCTGTGTCATTTGTCTTTGGAATGTGATTCCCTCCAATATTAAAAATTTCCCTCCAAAAATGTTGTATGATGCAGTGCAGTGTGGGGTGCTGGGAAATGCAGTACATTCAGTCGGTGTGAGGCACTTTAAGTAAATGTTGCATTTCTGCAACTGTGGGTCTCAGAGGGTTAAACAGCTTTGCCTCACATTTATTCAATTACAGGTGGTTTTATTTCTCAAATACCTAGAGAAACGGGCATTCTGACTGAGCGGGGTCGCCTCTCCACAGATCTGACCTTTTAGCTTGGTCTGCTTTGGTCTCAGTGATGATACAAAGGTTTAATTCCACACCGTGAAACATTCCAGGCAAAGCAATAACATCTCCGTGGAGAAAAGCACCAGAGAAGTTACACAATTCACCTTTTTTAAGATTACAACAAAAGTGTCAATCTTCATAATCGTACACAATTTCAGCCTTGTCGTTCTTCAGGCTTGACTTCTCTGTTTGACCCATTGAACCCTCCTCATACCCAACTCCCTGTAGCTTGTATGGAGAAAGTAGTTTGGTCTTTTGCTTCCCAGGGGCAGATGGTTCAAACCGGCCTCACGCTGGGCTCCTTTCACGGCCCAGTGACTCCCAGCTCGGTTGTGACTGCTTCTGTCCCTTTTTAAATTAGTCTTCACCACTTCAAACGCCCACATGTTTACAAGCAGGTCTGATATAACGGAGCAGATAGCCTGTATTTACACACCGGATAAGCTTTGGTTGTTGCCAAGGGCTGCGGCGGAGCTACAGCCAAAATAAAGCCAAGTAGTTTTTGTTTTTTTGGTTTTAAAAGGGCCCATTTTACCCTGTTTTCATCACAAACAGACCTGGAGTTGTGTGTTGTTCCATTCACACTTTTATCACACAAATCCTGCATATTTAGGCTGAGTTCTTCTCTCAAACAGAAAACACTCTGTTCAATTTTGTGGCAATACAGAAAGTGCTCCACTGTTTTTAAACCCCATATACACCATCACTAGAATCATTTGGACAATTTTAGATCTGGAATTGCCAATCTCTACTCTCAACTAAAGGTAAAAGGTAGCTGTTAACTTAAACTACTGCTTCAAATGCCCTGTTTCTCAAGGTGGAAAAGAGCATTTTGAGCGTTGGCGATGTAGACAGACTAATAATAAAGGGTTACTCAAATGTGTGAATGAAAGGAGGTAACGTTCCAACAAGGCTTAGGACCTTTTTAAAATGGTCATTATGTAAACTTTACTTTTTATTTATATATATATATAATATTACATCTCTCACAATCGAACTCAGAGTTGTATTTTGTTTGAGTCATACGCTTTTGAGTAAATCCTGTATTACTCTGTATTCAAATGCTCAGAAAATGGCACCTTCCGCCCACTGCCCTGTGCTTTTCGGGAATTTTTGTAAATCGGACTTCTTTTCAAAGATGTAGGGATAAAAATGTCACACAGCCATTTTTCAGCGAGGATATACATATATGTAAATAAAAAACTGTCTCTGTGCCACAAATGCCACTATGAATAGGCATTGTTTTTAACAGGAAGTCTATGAACTGGTTTCTGCTATTTTTAAGCGTTTTAGATGGATGTTGCAGTTTGAAAATGCCATTTGTCATATTTCAAGCTGCAGTAGCAAGCCTCTTTCCTGTGAACGGGCTTGCATCTCCACATACCTGACTCTTATTTGACCTGCTTGTTTCCAGGGAGATGTTTTTGCTTTGGCATCTTTCACAGTATGGAATAAAACTTGTATCAGTGGAGAATGTGTGTGAAAGTGTGGTTTTAACTCTTCTTGGAATCGTGCTGCCTCCAGAAAGTTGCACACTATTGCTTTAAAGATGCAGTGTGCAACTTTTCTGGTGGAGGGTCTCCATGGAGAGGTTATTGCTTTGCCTGGAATGTTCCATGGTATGACTTTAAACATATCCATCCTGCATTTATTCATTACGTGTGTTTCTGTTGCTCAAAAATACAATAATTCCTTCTGTGAATAGGGGCGACTCTCCACAGACCTGAACTGTAATGCTGTAACCTGCTCATTTCCATCTATACTGTGGAACATTCTAGACAAAGCAGTAACATTTCCATGGCGACAAGCAGGTCAAATAAGAGCCAGGTTTGTGGAAATGCAAGCCCGTTCACAGTAAATATGCATGCTTTTTAGTCTATTTTTGGCATGAAAAGTTGCATACTGTGGCTTTAAAGACAACAAATGGCATTTTCACGTAAACGGCAGCATCAATGTAAAAAGTTTTAATAACACTGGTCTACAAGCAAAATCCTTCCAGAACAAAAGTAGTGAAATTTTTTCTTGGTTTAGGTCATTAATAAAGAAAAAGTAAGTCAGACGTGCTGGTTGGCTATAGTTTCCAAGATATATTATTGGGTCAAAATAGGAAATGTATACAAAATAAGGCAAAAACTGTAGTTTATCAGAAGGTGCAGTGTGTCTACAAGCACCAGTTCTAGCTGAAAGCCTGTCTGCACATTCCAATACATTCATTTTAATATGTCTGAGTTTTAACATCAAATATTTTTTTGATTTCACATAAGAGATGCCTCGAAATTGTGTGCACCTGATGTCTTAAGATATTTCTTGTTTATTTCTTGACGGACAAAGAAGTGCAAGTTAAATATTTTCAAAATATAAATATTATTTTTAAGCAAAAATGCCTAAATCTATTGTATAAACAGATGGGATTTTGATGTAAAACAATATCATTAAATATCTTGAACACATTAAAGCAGAAAATTTGTAGACCAGTGTTATAGAAACCAGTTTCTTGATGGACCTTCCGCTAGAAATGTTAGAAACACTTTTCCCCTTTAAGCAAAGTAAAGTGAATAGTCAAAGTATTTCTTGGCAACAATATTGTCCCTCTATTGCATCAACCACAGATAATGGGGCTTTCTACAAGACTGTGGAGGAGGCAGGGTAAAATGAGATTCCCCAGTGCGCGTATAAAGCAGGTCTGTGCTTATGCTTCACACAGTGGGGTTATATAACAGACACAATGGTAATATTTTGGAGCGACACTGACAGTTGGGGAGCCGCTTTAGAGCTGACGGCACGGGCTTATGCAATGCCAAAACTGGTGCATTTGAAGATTTTCATATTTGCTTAGACTTGCGTTATTGCAGATGCACTTCCTTTATGGTTCATACTGTATTGAATATACTGTAGTTTAGGTTTTATTTTCCTTGCTACAGTTAAAGGTTCTTTTTGTTAAAGGTCAGATATAATGCAAAGTTGACTCTTGTAAGCTTCTGTTTGAGAGAAGAACCGAGTCTAAGTATGCAGGGTGTGTGTGGTAAACAAAATGCAACTCCAAGTATGCTTTTGAAGACGAAACCATATAACGTGAATAAGAAATTTGCCCTTTAACTTTTCTCTGGTGCTTTTGTTTTACTTTTACTGTGGTATAGTCTCCTGATGGCTGCATACAGTTTAGAAGGAACATGTTTGGATGCATAATTTCCTTTTGACCTTTTGATAATGCAGTTGTTTTGGACTATTATGCTGCCCACCTACCACACAATAAAGGGGAACAAAATCCTACACATTTTAGTCAACCGGTTTCTGAAAAAAATGTCTTGGCAATGATGTCAATCAGCTATTTGTTTTTTTCCTCGTGGTAAATTTCTTTCGTGTTTCAAGCCTTGAACTTAATATTAAATAGTTGAGAGCCCTTATGAAAACACACATTCAGGAATTGGTTTTCTTAGAACGATCTCGCCAAAATAATGTTTCAGTGTAATCACAGTTGCAGCTAAATGTCAAAATCAGGTGGAAACAACACACTGACCCATGTTGATGATTTAATACTGAGAGCGTAAAAGTGCAAAAATCAGCCAACCTCTTGTTTATAAAGTATTTGTACCTGCTTTTTGATTGTCACATGTTTTGTATAATAAACATTTTATTGGGAGCCATAGTATTGGTCCAGAGGTGTATACAAGTGTCTGTGGTCTTATTTAGGCTGCGTCCCATTACCCTTCCCCTACCCCTTTATCTACGTCTTTGTCTTGCCCCTCGATACCGAGCTGAGAGGGCTCGGGGTACGAACGGTCCCCTAAGAAATGGGACGCCACTTGATTACCGTTTGCGTCATCATCCCTTGCCTCTACCTGGCTGCTACGTCTACAGAGGTGACAATAACTGACACAAACGAACGTAAACAAATGTCAAGGATTATCGGGTACCTCAGCTCGATTAAAAAACAAAACTAGCTTGTTTATGCATGAAAGTTCGATGAAGACAATAACGTTGGCTAAACGGACATCACTACAATTAAAACTGCCCAAACAGTTCACTAAAAGTAACGTAGAACATAAGCGTCATAATTGTAAACCTGTTAAACTGTTAATCGATAATTACAAATGCTGAAAATACATTTATGAGACTGGTCGATGTGACGCTGCCATCCTGATCCCAAAACCTTCCTGAGCTTGTAGGCGTACCACTTCGTTTCAAGTCTGGTCGAGAGCTTACTTCATTTCAGGGGGTATGTGGCCCGAGTCCTTGATCAAAATTAGAATCGGGACACCCCTTGCCCTCACATGAACGCGCAAAACCAAGGGTTAGGGGTAAGACAGAAATGGGACGCAGCCTTATACTTGTTCTGATCCAGCTCAAGATCATTCTAAAGCGGTCCTGTGAAGGTGACTTTTTGAGTATTTATCTGTTCAAATGAGTTCTCGTTTCGGTACTAGTTTTATTTTATCGATTAGTATCTGATTTTTGATACTTTCGACAACCGTAGACCCATGTGTTGCCCTACCTGTGAAGAATATTGCTTCATAATGTTGTTGTGAGCTGACCCAGTTTATTCTAACCACCCTGTCCCCCTTTCTCTGCCTGTAGGAGCACCACCTGCAGAGGGCGATCTCGGCGCAGCAGGTTTGGGGAGAGAAGAGGGACAACATGGTGATCCCGGTCCCAGAGGCCGAGTGCAACATCCCCCACTACGAGTCCCTGTACCCCGGGGAGTTCAAGATGCCAAAGCAGCTCATACACATACAGCGTGAGTCATACACTGAACTGTGAGGGAGTGTTTTTGAGGGATGCACCGATACCAGAAAGGCTGACTCTAAAGATTGCGTATTAAAGATGCCTGGAAATTTCCACAGTATGACATTAAACAGCTCTGCCTTACATTTATTAATTTACACATGCTTTTATAGCTCAAAAATACTTAGAAAAACAGGCATTCTGGCGGTAAGAGGGCTTGCCTCTCCACAGCTCTGACCTGTAACTTGGTCTGGTTTGGTCTCCGTGAAGATGGATAGAAAGGCTTAATGCCATACTGTGAAACTTTCTAGACAAAGCAGTATTATCTTCAGAAAAGCCACCAGAAAAGTGATACAGTGCACATTTTAAGCTCATTTTTAATCACGATTCTGTCACATGAACTATGAGAATATTCAGGACTTTTTTTTACAGCTCCAAAAGGATATCCGTTCAATGTTTGTGTTTACATGCCAACGTTGCCAAGTGGCGCTGGCAGTTCTTTGCTTGTGCATGCATTGTCACTTACCGTAATTGACACATTTGGTGACTAAAAAGGGCGGCTTTAAAGCTTTTAAAAGATGTAAAGCATGGAAATTGCCTATTTGTGCTGTTTCTCTGACTCTTAATGAATTGTGGTCTGTAATGACTGATTTAATGGCCATCGCTGGACACTACATTTTAAGGTGCCAAAGGTGCACTGTAGGAAATTTTGAGAGCACTACTTTTTCACTCACTGTACATTTGGACAAAACACTGGTCGCTGTACATATTTACGGGTATATGTGATGTGTTTGTCTTGTTTATCAGATGTTTTATGTTCACTGTGGGCCTAGGGAGCGCTGCAATTTCAAATCCTGTGTGTGCAACCTGTACATGTAGGTTTTGACAATAAAGCTGACTTTAAACTTTGGTTTGGACTAGGGATGTCAGCAATTAATCGACTTACAATTAATTGTCGATCAAAACGTTGGCCGAACAAAATGCATTCATTGTAACTAATCGATAGAGGGCGCTACTCTGGAATGTGAACACGAGATGCGAACCCACTCGCGAGAAAGACCATAGCTTTACATCATGTAACCTTTCCTCTCTGGATGTTGCCATACAACTCACAGTAGAGCTGGACCTAGAACCATATATTTTTGAAATTATAAAAGCATGTAAACCCGTGGTCACGAAACAAGGCAAAGAGCCGCAATTCTGGTTTAGACCTGGTCTAGTCCTGGGCAGGGTGCACCGCGCTCATTCTACGGCACTGCCATGTCCTGGGACGCGACGCGCACCAACCCCTTGGAGAAGTGCGCGACACGTGCACCACCGGCGCGGGACCGCAAGCACGGAATCGAACCGCCCAACCCGAGCCACAAACCAGCCACACGAAACCAGCAAAGAGCGGCACGTGCTGGTTTAATCCTGGTTTAGTCCAGGTCTAGACCTGTTCCAGTCCTGGTTTAGTTCAGGTCCAGTCCAGGTTTAGACCTGGTCTAGACCTGGTTTAGTTCTGGTCTAGACCTGGTTTAGTCCACGTTTATTCCTGGTCTAGTCTCTTAGCTAATCAGGATGCAGAACACAATGTTGCACTATAAAAAAAAGTTAGACTATAAGATTTTTTTTTTTAATCAGCGAAACAGCGAGGCCACGAACAGTGAACCACGATAGAGCGAGGGATTACTGTTATTCAGCATCAATACATTTATCTGCTTTTTACTAAGTAATAATTAATTGAGGAATATACAATATAATACTATGATATATTTATGTTATGTATACTATAGCTTATATTCTTAAAGACCCTATTGAAACACTAAAATTCAGGTGAAAAACGTCGCTTATCAATTAATAAGTCGATCAATAAGGTCAATCAACTATAGATTAATGATAAACGAAGTTCAATTTGTCAACTGGACAAAGTTTGTTTGGTTGAAAACGTTTCGCCGCTCATCCGAGAGGCTTCGTCAGCTCTAATAAGAATACTGGTAAGACACCTGCTGGACGACTGAGGGACTTTTCACGCATCTATAGATTAATGAATTAATCGATAATTTGCATCCCTAGTTTGGACGCCACTAAAAATGGCGTGACCCCCTTCCTAAATACTGCCTTAAGTAGAGAACAGAGTGGACATGGTGTTTGGTGCAGACTCTTCTAAACACCATAGTAAGATAGTAAGACCTTGGTTTTTACAGCGTTTCACCGGGGAACGGTTCTTTTTTCTTTTTTTTTTTGTCTGACAAAGCTTCCCACAGTGACCAATGTTTTGTCCAAAGTGAATCTTTTTAAGCTAAATTGCCCAAACTTTCTTTGTTGGCTCCTGTGCGTGTAATGAGCTCTTGTCTGTTGAATGGCATTAACTGAACTGACTCGAAAGTCCCAATTACAGCCCCAGTGTGTTTGCTCGGGCCAGACGCGGCTCAACCCCAGATTAGACAATTCACTTTTTATCCCTGACCGCGTTTGTAGAAACATTTGTGCAAGTGGGCCTGCAGCTCTGGAAAAAATGTACAGCAGTGAGATGAGATAAAAATTGGTACGGTGTATTTTATTAGACATGAGTTTGTAGAGTGTTTTATTTGGATGTATAAAAAACTAATTACAGCCCATGTGATTTGAAGGGAAAGTTCAGATTTAAAGGTGCGTTTCTTCACCATTGCTTGAAATTACACCTAAGAATTGAATTACTGGTGATTTTTATGACTCAAAATACCTTGAAAAACATGCATTTGTGCACCAAGCTAGTCACTCCTCCACAAATCTGATTTGTATCTTGGCCATTTTGAGTTGGAGTCACCTGCTGGTCTCTGACTTTGATTGAGAAATTTACTTGCCCCAGTAGCTCCAGACAGAGACAATTTGAACAAGAAAGTGCATGCAGGAAAGAATAAAATAAGTAATAATAATAAAAACACTAAATAGGAGAGTATGGAGAAAAATCTTGCACGTTTGGCCTATATAGTAGACATGTTTAATGCCATACTGTGGAATATTGCAAGCGAGACGAGCAAAAGCAAGCAAAGGCAGAATACAAGACTACATGGTAATTTTAAAGACGCTGCGATGATTTTAACTTCAAAACGGAGACAACTCCAGCTATAAACATCGATTTAAACCTACGCCCGAATACAAATACACACAGAGCTCTATATTTCCCCACCTACATTTTCAGGCTGCGCATCCAAATTCACCAGATCTGGAACAGAGCGTGCTTCAAAAATACTCAACAATATATTCATTTTTTTTCTAAATCTGTATCTAGTATCACACCTGAGCATAGTCTGTATAAAAAAGTGGGCTAAAGCAGTGTGCTCCAGTTAAATGCAGCTCACTGAGGGTCTGTTATAGGAGCAAATGTGGAGCAGATTTCCATATTTAGGAATAGGAATTTATTTACAGGCAAAATATGGAAATAAAAACACCAGGATCATTGCCCCCATCATCACTAACATCATTCACTCTTCCCTGGTCTCTGGTACGGTTCCTTCATCTCTCAAAACTGCCTCTGTTACTCCCATTCTGAAAAAACCCAGTCTAGATCCCAACAACTTCAATAACCTCCGTCCTATTTCCAACCTGCCCTTCATTGCCAAAATTCTCGAAAAAACTGTTGCCTCTCAACTCCACACTCATCTCACCACTAACAATATCTACGAACAATTTCAATCTGGTTTCCGCCCACTCCATAGCACAGAAACTGCACTTCTCAAAATCACCAATGACCTCCTGTTAGCTTCTGATTCCGGTTTACTTTCTATCCTCATCCTCCTCGATCTGACAGCAGCTTTTGACACAATCTCCCACAACATCCTCATTCACAGACTTCAGTCCATTGGTATTTCCCACATTCCTCTCTCCTGGTTCATTTCATATCTCTCTGATCGCAGTCAGTTCATCCAATTGACTATTGCAACTCCCTTCTCTTTGGTCTTCCCAGTAAATCCCTCCAGAAACTGCAGCTTCTCCAAAATTCCGCTGCCCGCATCATCACCAGGACCCCCTCCTCCCACCACATCACCCCCATCCTTCAACAACTACACTGGCTTCCCATAAAACAAAGAATTAACTTTAAAATTCTCCTAACCACATTCAAAGCAATCCATAACCTGGCCCCACCTTACATCACTGACCTCCTCCACATCTCCATTCCTTTTCGCTCCCCCCGCTCCTCCTCCTCTCTCCAGCTCTCTGTTCCCTCTGCTCGTCTCATCACCATGGGGGGCAGATCCTTCAGCCGCTCTGCTCCCCTGCTCTGGAACTCACTCCCTCCTGACCTCCGCAATATTGACTCTCTTCCTATTTTCAAATCCAGACTCAAAACACACCTGTTCAGACAATCCTACACCACATAACAGTCACTTTCACCATCTTCCAGTTTTTGTATCTCTGTTTTTATCTTTATATTTTAAGTATTTTTATGTTTTAACTTTGTTTTGTACAGTGTCCTTGGGTGTCTTGAAAGGCGCTTTTAAATAAAATTTATTATTATTATTATTATTATTATTATTATTATTATTATCATGTGGAACGGGTTAATGTGGACATTTTAAAGGTCCCATGGCATGAAATTTTCACTTTCTGAGGTTTTTGAACGTTAATGTGAGCTCCCCTACCCTGTTTAGCCCTGTTTTTGAAGGATTCATTTACAGTATTGGGGAACCATTAAGGCGCCATATAAAAGCATCAAGAAGTACCATGTCATGGGATCTTTAAGACAAAAATGACAAGGCTCACTGCAGTTGGAGAGACGGGTGACAATTTCTCAATGTAAAGTCAATTGGAGCCAGAGTTGATGGAGCCAGATGCATGCCCATGGTCATTTCCTATTTGGAACGTAGCAACTAGCGGGTTAGCCATGTTGATTTATATAAACGGTTAGAAATGCTACTATTGTGAGTCGTGGCAGCCACTTTTTCTGATAATTGCCGTTTCTCTTTATTCATGGCTCTTCTGTTGGCCAGGCTTTTATTTGATTTTCAGAGCCGCTCTTCTTAGTAACTATTGATGGTGTGAAAACAAACCACGGGCCAATTCACTTCACAAACGGCTGGATAAGTCTGTTTGTCTTTGTTATTGAATTCTCCGAGTCCAGATGAAATAAAGTGTGTTTTTGCTTTAAACTCGGGGCAGTGGACCTCGAGAGAGAAGGCATTTTTCAAAACAGACCTCGCCGTTTTTACTTAACGACTCTTGGGCAGAACTGAAGAAGAGAATAAATGTCTCCAAACTTAGAAAATATTATTCTGAAAAGCTGCATTCATTCAGAGAACCTGGAGGGGTGGTTTGGCCTTCAGAAACGGTCAATGAAAAACTAAATGTGTATAATCTTGGTTGCCTGGGGTTTTTGAGGAAAAACTTTTTTTGTTTCAATAAATATGTCATTTCTCTGCCTGGAATGTTCCACAGTATAACATTAAACAGCTCTACTTTACGTTTATTTAATTACAGGAGGTTTTAAAGCTCAAAAATACCTAGAAAAACTGTGAGCAGGGTCGCCTCCCCACAGATGTGACCTGTAATGTCTGGTTTGTATGAAAATAGAAAGGTTTAATGCCATACTGTGAAACATTCCTGATAAAGCAATAATATCTCCATGGAGAAAAGCGAGAAAAGTTGGACCTTTAGCAAAAACAATGTATTTGTACAGGGACAAGACAAATTGGGTAGAGGGTCTTTAATATAATGTATTTGTCAGAAAATTTCCAGTAACATGGGTGTGTAAATGTCACGTAAAGGTCCTATATTACACACAATTGATTCTTTTGAACTTTTAGTCATATTATAATGTTGTTACTTCATCAAAAACACATCTGGAGTTGTTTTGTTTCATTCCCATATGTTTGCGTAATCTTTTATTATTCACCGGTCTACTTCTCCAAAGCTCAAAATATTCTGTTCCACCTTGTGATCTTATGAAGTGGATGTTTTGGACAACTTTTCCTTTTGTTTAATAGAGATTAGGTAATTCCATATCTGAAATGATCCAAGTGATTGTAGTGAATGTGTACGGAGTTACATGACATCACAAGGTGGAACCGTGTTTTGTTTGAGAGAAGGATTCAGCCTAAATTTGCAGAGTTTGTGCGTTAAACATGTGTGAATGAAACAAAACATAACTCCAGATTTTGTGATGAAAAAGAACAACATAAATAATGCATAGTGAAAGTGAAAATAGTGCAATATAGGCCCTTTTTCAGTAATTCAAACATGGACTCCTTTAAACCCTGTGTTGAATGTTTTTTTAATGATATTTTTGTTGTGTTCCGTAGCTTTCAGTCTGGACACGGAGCAGCCGGACTATGACCTGGACTCTGAGGACGACCTGTTTGTGAAGAAGCTGAAGAAGAAAATGGAGATCACAGAGCTGCAGTTTGAGGAGATGATCGACCGCCTGGAGAAGGGCAGCGGGCAGCAGGTACCAGTCTGCACCAAAACGACAAAACTCAAGTTAAAATAAATACTACTACCACTACCAGGGATGGGAAGAATACTTTGAAAATGTATTTAGTTACAGAATACCTGAATAAAAATGTAATTGGACCATCTATCGGTATACAACATAAAGTTCTGTATTCTGAACACTTGGAATACTCTTATATCCAGTTGCATAGAAATGAGTTTTTTCTATTTTTCCTCACGGATTATGTGCCGTTTGAAGCCTAAATTGTGTGATCAAGAAAAGTAACTGTATGAATACTACTGAACGAAAGACCAACTGTGCTGTACTCCCACTATTCCTACTACTACTGCTACCACCACTACTACTACCAGTTTAAAAAAGGGTTTATGGGAACTAGAATGACAGTTTTAAATACGTACTTCCTCCCTCTGCAGTGTGAAACATTTCTGGAGTTGTTTTTTCATTCACACACAAATCCTGCGTGTTTAGGATGAGTTCTTCTCTTAAACAGAAAGCACTCTGTTCCACCTTGTGTTGTCATGTGGTAATACAGGAAGTGCTCCACTGTGTTTTTTAAAATGTATACTCTGTAACAATAACTGTAACAATTTGGATTATTTCAGGCCTGGAATTGCTAATGTCTGATGTACAAAACGAAAATCCTTCTGACATTACAAGGTGGAACAGAACATTTTGAGCTTTGAAGATGTTGACAGACTAATAATAAATAACTTTGTGTAATACAGGAACTTTTAAGTGCCAGCCTTGGCCTATTATAACTTTAGAAAACAATATAAATCCCCTTCTTTTCCCCAGTCTGTTGGATCTCTGTGTATCCCCTCCTCTGTATTTGCTGAATCCTCGTATATTCTGTGGTGTTTGCAGCTGGTGAGTCTGCAGGAGGCCAAGCTGCTGCTGAAGGAGGACGATGAGCTGATAAAGGAAGTGTTTGAATACTGGAGCCACAAAAGGAAAAACAGTAAAAGCGGAACTCTGATCCCGGCCGTGAAACAGGAAAAACGGGACAGCTCCAGCACCAGCGATCCCTACGTGGCCTTCAGACGCAGAACGGAGAAGATGCAGACCCGGAAGGTACAGATCAGATACAGATTTTTACTGTTTAAAGCTGCACTGTTTAACCAAAGTTTCCATAGAGATTTTATTGCATTGCATGGAATGTCCAATTAATGGTGATATTTACTTTTCTAGCTTGTTTGTTTTGTCTTATTGCACATCCCTTCTTTCCGCTTGTCTCCAAATAATTACAAGAATATTGTGAAATTTTACCTGGAGAGAAAAGGATCTTGTAGACCCTTTTAAAAAACTAAATAAAAACATTATAAATTCCAGAATAGAGGCAGAAGTGAAGTGGAGCGTGATGTGATTTCAGTGGGAAAACTGGGATTCATTTCAGAATATCATAAAATCTGAAAAAATTCAAGGGAAATTTGGCAAATGAAAACCACTGACACATGTGAATGATATCACAGCCCTGTTTCAAAACATTTACAATCGTGTTTTACGTTATTTGTAAGAAGAAATCATAAATTATACTTTTTGTGAAGCGCAAATACAATTTTGAGGTTAGAAATCTGTATTTTTCCATCCTTACCAGAGAAGCAAATTAACTCGTGTACCTTGGAAATTCAATTTTTTTTTGTTTTTTTGTTATAATGTTGTAAAATCATTTGCATTTAGATCTGCTCATTAATTAATCACTGAAAATATTTTATGTCAGCTCCACTTTGGCTCCAGTTTGGCTCCATTCCTGAATTTTGAACATTCTGGCAGCACACAGGGATTTAAAACCCTGTAAAACCCTGCATGCCGCCAGAATATATATATAATCCATTTTGTTTAAAAGCAGTTTTATTGTTATTTATTTTTTTGTAAGTGAATGAGTGCATGATTAATTGCACAGCCCTAAAACAAACCTAGAGTTGTGTTTTGTTTCAGTCATTCGTGGTCACAAAAGTCACGCTTGAAAATTTGAAATTGCAGTTCTGAAAAAATGTGTTTGTTGCCTGGATTTGTTTTGACAAATAGTTTGAAGGAACATTCCTACTTGTGGTTTAGTACGTGGAGGATTCCAGTAAACTTCTAACCCGTTTAACAAAGCCTTTGTTGTTTTTCAGAACCGAAAGAACGACGAGGCGTCTTATGAGAAGATGCTGAAGCTGCGGCGGGACCTGAGCCGAGCGGTCACCATTTTGGAGATGATCAAACGGAGAGAGAAGAGCAAGAGGGAGCTCCTGCACCTCACGCTGGAGATCGTGGAGAAGAGGTGAGGGGGGTTAATAATGTTTAGTGAAGTCTGAGGAGGAGAGGCTGTTAGTGTGTGGTCTGTGAGGAGAGGTGCGAGGGAGAGATTAGTCATGTCAGTTTTGTGGTGAACGTGAAGCACGAGGAGGTAGAGGTTGGCATGTTGTAGGGCTGGGCGATCTTCTCAAATCTAAAATCTTTGTTTTTTTTTCCCCACACACTGGACAGTACCTTTTCATATCTCATATATTACTTAAGAAATTGTAAACCACTTTCAGTTAAATTTGTATAGATAATTACTGCACACTTGTTTTACTTTCCGATTATTCCTTTATTAGGTAAGAGCGAACAACGCGTTTCGCTTCTACAGCGTCATCAGGTTTGCCGGGTGTGATTAAATACCATCCGGTCACATGTTCTTTCACTTCTAGTCTTTTTTTTTTTTATGCAATATATATTACATATATACAGTAGAAAACAGACATACCATCCAGTGTACATAATATATATAGAAAAATATGTTTAAAGATCCCATGACATGGTACTTCTTGATGCTTTTATATGGCACCTTAGTGTTTCCCTAATACTGTAAATGAATCCTTCTCCAAAATCAAGCCTCAGTGCATGAGAGAGCCTCATGAAGACAGTCAGTCATAAATATGTCTCTGAAACACTTTATTCTGGGCGTTGTTGCTTAAATGCAAATGAGGAGGACAGAGACAGGCCAGTGCAGCGGGTGGGTTGTGGCCAAATACGCCGCTGTTTCCTGGATTAGCGGTGCGCTGTGCTCTGTCACCCACTTCAGTGTTTTAAGCGCGGAGGAAGATATGAGACGCTTTCCATTTTTTTAAAAACACATTCAACAGAAAATAAAGGGTAGGGGAGCTCACGTTAACGTTCAAAAACCTCAAAGTGAAAATTTCATGCTATGGGACCTTGAAAATATCACATAAGTAACCCTTATACCACGCTGAATCTTCAGAATTGGACAATCACAACATGAATACAGTGAACCCTCGCTGTATCGCGGTTCACTCTTCGCGGCCTCGCTGTTTCGCGGATTTTTTTTTCCAATTTTTTTTATAGTGTAACTTTTTTTTACAGTGTAACATTCTGTCCTGCGCCCTGATTAGCTAAGAGACTAGACCAGGACTAAACCAGGTCTAAAGCAGGTCTAAACCAGGACTAAACCAGGTCTAAACCAGGACTAAACCAGGTCTAGACCAGGGATGGTAGGGACAGAGTCTCTGATTTCCTTCACGAGAGCGCCTGGGTGACAGGAGGTGTGGCCTTTGTTTACTTGTTCGAGCCATGGAAGAGACTGAGTGCGAGCCGGACCATGGAAGAGCCAAGAATCAACATGGACGGGCCTGGCGCCTGGCCGCGCGGCGTCCGGGGGAGCCACATTCGAGGGAGCCGCAGCGGGGGGAGGACACTCGCGCGCACAGAGGAGACAGTGGCTATTCCCTGTGAGAGGACGAGAGGACGAACCCGACCCCGTCCTAGAGAGCTGTGGAGTATTGGCGACACATTGATAGCGGTCTGATTTTGGAGCCGGGGTGAAATGCAACCAACTCTTGTGAGCGTAGGTTGGTCTTACCTGGTGTTGTGGTGAGGACTGGTTCTCAGAGGCGTCTGTTAGCGGTTTGGCACTGTTAGCATTGGCTTGAGTCTTGCCCAAAATGATATCCAGGTCGCGTTCCACTCGACTTTCGCACATGGCACCCCCCCCCCCCCCCCACTATTAATATATTTTAATGAAAATCTACAAAAGTTTGAGTGTTTAAACAAGAGAAAAATGTTAATACCAGTCTCAGAAAGGTGTATAATGTGTCTGGTGAAGCGTTTTCAGCCTTAAAACATGTAGAATAATTGTAAAATATAAAATTGTCCTACTTCGCGGATTTCACTTATTGCGGGCTATTTCTGGAACCTAACCCCCGCGATAAACGAGGGTTCACTGTATATTAACACGCTATTTGCACACCACACAAGCCATATTTACAAATAATTATTTACAAAAAGCAGCTCAAATCCTGTGCTTCATTCAGTCCACCAGGTTCAGTTGTTGACAGTTCATTAATCCAGTAGGCTTCCCTCCTTAAAAGTTGTTTGATTCTGTTTCACCTAGGATTAGGTGGCACTGTTTCAATGCCAACAAACCTCAGAACCTCAAACCTGAGGTTTTTTTCTGCTGTTGTTACCAGCACCTGGAAGCTGTGCATGGATTTTTGAACTTTCGTATAGATAATTAAATGTAATTGCACCCTGTTATTGTAATTAACCCTGTTTTGCAAGTAATAAAGTCAGGAGTAAACTTGTTTCATAATAATCCTCGATTTCACAATTTGGCAATATGTTTAAATCTTTATTATTGAAAGATTCAAAGTCCAAAAGAATTAGAACTGCCCAGCCCTGGCCTTGTCATAATTCATATTTATTGAATGAATTATACATGGAACACTCATTTTTTGGCTAAATATTGGGTGTAATTTATCTCTGCGATAATATGTTGAAATTCAAATTAGTGTATAGGTATGAATACTAAAACTAAAGCGGTTTATTTGTGGTTTCATTGCTTGCATTTGTTTTTGAAAAGTGTTCACTGGGCATGGTGCTTTATTGTGTGGTGATAAAGAGCCGTTTTAGTGTTGGCGTTTGAGATTTCCTGTAGTATCATGCCAGGCGTGGAGATAAAGCTTTATTCAGATTCACTTTGATTTTTATCTTCTGTACATTTGTGAAGTAACATTAGTCATGCGATTAAGGCCGGGTGCTGTTGGAGTAATGTGCAATAGAAATGTGTGTAATTATAAAGCAAAAGCATGACCACTATGGACTGCTACACTAACACAAGAATTTAGATTAATGTGGTGTTAAAGAGATTTTATTGGAATAACAAAGGATGTGTACTGCTATGGGACAGTTTGGCTTGGTTTTGAATTTTCTGGAGTCCATTTACTTGTGTTGAGTTTGAATTATCTGTAAGATTTGCTGCAGTGTTTATTCTTTCTTGAGCACATCATCAAAAGTATATGCCATTAGAAAAGATAAAATGCATTCACAAGTTGCCTGTAAACTATTAAATGCATATTTGCTTAGTGTTTCACCCTTTTATTTCTTGCATTCCCCGTTTTAAAATACTTTCCTAATTCTTTTGGAAAATGCTTTCTCCTTTTACAGTTATTTTTCCATCTGCAGTGTCATTTTTGTGCATAAGCAGAACTATATTCCATTAGCCTCTGCCTGCTTGAAAAACGTTAAAGGTGCATTGTGTAACTTTGCAGGTTGAAGTTGGGGATTCACCACCTCCTTCGTCTTCTTGGAGACGGTTTTACTTTGTCCAAAATGTTTCACAGTGTGGCATTAAACGTATCCGTCTGCCATTCATTCACATTCACTTATGAGAACATGCACATCTACGGTCAGCGTGCCCTCCTCTGCACAGGTCTGACCCATATCTTGGTCTGGTGGCATCTCCCGCTTGTTTCCATGGAGATAGTCCAGTTGGTTGGGAGGTGTGGGGTTTCAAAGGGAGGAAAAGAATATGCAATTTGACCCGCCACCAGAAAAGTTAGACTGCAGCCTGAAACGACCCAAATCTGATTTTTTTTCACCTCTATGCGACCTGTATCTGATCTTCTAATGACAGTCTGAACAACACAGATCCGATTTTCTTCAAATGCGACCCAGGCCACTTGGATACGTGGTCCTAAATCCGGTACATATCCGATCTTTTGACATGTGACTTCAGTCTGAACGGCCAGGTCACATTCATCCGACCTGGACGTGTTTCCTCCCATGAGAGTGGTACAAGTAGGCACTGACAATTGTGCATAAATGTTCTTCTTGTCATACGAAAATTCTGTCTGAACTCCGTGTCAGTGAAGCGGCGAAGCACATAGTAATCCCACCACTCTTGTCTGCAACTCCGCACCCACACGTTCCTCTGTATGGACGTTGCAGCCACTGCCCCACAAAACGCTGTGGCCAAAAACCTTGTCCTTCTCTCTCTCTGTCTCCTCTTTAAAACAAATAAGCTGTACATGTTCTTGCTCCGGTACGCAGCAACTTTAGGCTACTTGCGTAAACATTGAGCACGTTCGCTGCATGTGACGTCATTGTGTCCTCCAAGGCGCATGCGGGACACTTTTGGGGCCTTTAAAGTTCACACTGGAGATCACATACAAGTTGCATTTAAATGGAAAAGTGAACAACCTAAAAAAAAAAAATCGGCTTTCACCAAAAAAATCCAAATTGAGCATTAAGCCCTGCAGTCTGAACGTAGCCATAGTGCACCTTTTAATTCATTAGCATCTTTTTGTAGCATAAAATATGAACAAATTGCTTTTAATCACCTCCTCCCACTGCGCACACACACATTCTCTTGCTTTGTTCTTGTTCTGTGTATTATTTTTTCCTACACTGACTGGTCCGTGAAGGTTACAGAGTCAAGTCAATGCTTTGGTTCACCTTTGTGTTGTTTACTTGTCTTTCTCTCACCGATCCCCAAAAGAGGCCATAAAAGCACCTCGTATTAGCAGTTTATTTACCACTATTGCCCCATAAAGCCCTGCTCCAGTCAAGCCTGGCTGCCCGTGTTAATTGGTTTCACATTTATGTACATTATTTTACAGGCTTTATCAATCTGCCTTGAGCTCAGTCTACACAAACAGAAATTACCCCATTCTTTTCACGGTGGCAGGAGAAAAGATTTAGTACAAGATTGGATTTAAATTACTAAATTGGATATAGTAATAATGAAACTAAACAAATCTGCAGACATCTGTTTAGGTGCAAAGAAAAGAAGCTTAAGCCGTAATCATCTAAACAAAGGTAAAACAAGGCTGATATTCTGCTTTTTTGTGTGTGTTTTTGTTTGTAATTATAAGACTGTGAACTCCCACTGTGTTGTAAAATAGAGTTGATTCCTTTGGCTCCACGTTTGATTTTAACTTTTTATTTCCATAGAATCATGCTGGTGATGAAAGTTGCATGGTGTAGCATTAAAAAGCAATAATTGCATACATTTTACAACCAAAAGTTATTTCAAGTCAATCTGTAGTCCTAAAAGTAAACCTTATTATCTGCTTGTTTATGCCAGGTCCCTTTTTTGTCATTTAGAACCGTTGATTTCATAAAGCTGGTCAATGACGATCTATTAGACAATAAGGATTTCAGTTGTGAATATCGCGTTTCTTCACAATCTTTACTGTAAAACAGGGGTCAGCAACCTTTACCACTCAAAGAGCCATTTGGAGGCGTTCCACACAGTAAAGAAAACACAAACAACACAAACAAAACCCTTTTGAAATTTAAAATCAAATAACACTGCATATAACGGCTTTTTTGCCTTTGTGCCGTAGAATTACATTTTGAAAATGAATTAACTAAAATAAAATACATTTTAATTAAATACAGTGGTCCCTCGCTATATCGTGGTTCACTTTTCGTGCCCTCGCTGTTTCGTGGATTATATTCCAATTTTTTTATAGTGTATCAACGTGCATTTCTGCGTCCTGATTGGCTAAGGGACTGTAGACCTTTGCCGATTCGTCAGTCATTCTCCTCCGTGTCTCCTGTACAGAATGCGTTCAGTTTGCCAGATTTATATAAATGTTCGATCGCAGTGTGACTCTAAAGTGCTGTATGTTTGCAAGTTTTCTCCTCGATAAAACCCGCCACATTGAAGCAGTCGTAAGAACTGTGAAATACACATGAAATACTTTGGTTTCGTTCTATAATACTGTGCTTTTTTGCTGAAAATCTACGAAAGTTTGGGTGTTTTAAACAAGAGAGAAATGTGAGAAAACGTTAATTCCAGTCTGAGAAAAGTGTAGAATGTGTGTGGTGAGGTGTTTACAGCCTTAAAACATGGAGAATAATTGTAAAATATAAAGCTGACGACTTCATGGATTTCGCTTATCGTGGGTTATTTTTAGAACGCAACCCCCGTGAGGCTAGATCATGTGGCTCCGGAGCCGCGGGTTGCCGACCCCTGCTCTAAAATGTAATATTGACTTCACATTTGCGCGATACCTGAACTTGAACACTCATTTACAGGCACCATTTTAGCACATTTGTGATTTTAGTACATTTGTGATTGATTAAAAAACATTATTTTTGTCAATATCTTCCACTCTTCTCACTATTCAGTGCAGTCAATAACCCTCTCTTCCATATGCCAGTCTGCTTTCTGCCCAATACACCTGCTGTTTGCATAATTCTTTAGTGCAATTTATTTTTTTATCTCTTTTCCTCTTCTGAGCGCAGTGGTTTTGATCCGTCTGAACATGACGGGCTTGGGGAATGGGCCTCTTCTCTTTCTGCTGTCACTGCTCTAAATTGGACTTGTCTTCTTGAAGTGCTTTGATTTGCAGTGACATTTCAATTTCCTCTTGTTATCCCGACCTGCTTCTTGTCTGCGGCGCGCTTCAGTGGGACCTCAGTCTATGTTCTGGGCGCAGCTTTAGCGTTAGTTTGGCGCCCACTCAGTCATACCGTGAGAGGCTAGTGCTGCTGTGGAGTAGGGCTGGATATTAAACTCTAATTGTAGACAGGAATGGGCAGTGTTAAGTTGCTGATATGATGCATACCTCGATACATAGGCCAGCGATATGATGGGGTTTTCAATACAGTGCACTTTCGATTCAGTCTGATTTGATACGATATTTCAAATCAATTAAATACAATATATATCAGATGGATTTTATACATTTCTGTATAAAACACACGCTATACCATTGCTGTGTCTGCTGCTGTTAAATCACTTCTTGTGCAAAGTTAAGATGAAAAACACCAATTTTACTTATCAAAACAGTTAAAATGTACTGCGAAAAACAAGTTTTTCAACACAATTGTAGCTCTGGAAAAAGGAGAAATTCAATTTGTCAAATGGACAAAGTTTATTTGGTCGAAATACGTTTCGCAGCTCATCCATCCAAACGTATTCAACCAAATAAACTTTGTCCTTGACAAATTGACACATTTTTGACAAATTGAATTTCTCTTTTGCCATGGATTCTACCTGGACAACTGAGGGATTCTTCACACACAATTGTAGTTGTTCATAAAATAATTTAGTAAATATACCTAAAAATACTCTTACTGATATATCAATACAGCAGCACATTAAACGATAAAATATATTGATATTTCAACATTTTTGCTCACCACTAGCTGGGATAATTAAACTGTATTATTTTTTGTAATATTCTAGATTGGCCCAAAAGGGTAGCGCATATCTTTTTGTGGTACATTTTGTTGTGATATTCATTTTACCACATCACATCATCACAGTTTACCACTAGATTTGAGAGGAAATTATGTTTTAGATCATTGTGTAAACGTGAAAAGTATTCATAATATTTTAATGTTTTTGTTTTTTGTATTTTTGTTTTTTTTAAACCATTAGCATTTGCGTTCCCCCAGTGTTTCACAATATGGTATTTTGGTTGCACATTAAAACGCCTCATAATTGAGTGAATGCTAGATGGGTGAGTCTAATATCTTTCTGTGGAAAATTCCAGGCAAAGCGTTAACCTCCACCAAAACAGTCTCCTTGCGCCCTTTTCATGTCGTTTATATTTTTGGTTTTCATGGATGGTTCAGAGATATTATTTTGGTTCATGTAGTGAGCAGAGTACTTTTTGGATTCGTTTTTTTCCACAGCATTGGAGTTTGAGTGCTTGAAGTGCTAATATTTCATACTTTATACTTTAAATGAGTCAGATTATCACATTGTTGCTGATTAACTTTTCTTCTCCTCTTCCTCAGAAACGCGATGCCGGATCTGGGCGCGGAGGTGATGGCGGAGGCGCTGGCACAGAGAGCTTTGGTCAAACCGGTTTACACCATCCCCCTGCTGCCTCTGTCCAACAGCCAGTACAGACACCCGGACCTGATGGAGCTCAAGGACTACAAGAAGGTACCTCATCTGTTGAGGCTTTACATGTTTCTCTAAGGTGAAATGTTTAGGAGTTACCATAGTGACACAATGCACACATGAGAATAGACAAAAAAGTTTTAAGATTGTCTGACACCTGAAGCGGAAGCATGGACTATGAACATTAAAGGGGAGGTGTTGTCAACTTTGTATGTATAATTTATATTTCATTAAATGGCTTAATATAATTTTAAGTTAATGCACCCTTTCCTTTATTTGTTTTTTATTTAATACAAGCGGACTTATTATAATGGCAGTAATATTTATACAGAACAATAATTTAACACTTTATACATATTTTTCATTGGTAATCACTTGCAGACAGACTTTCTAATACGAGGAGACGGAGCGCTTGAGAAATCTTCCATTGAAATGTATAGGGACATTTCGTAAGGGCAATAAGGCGAGTGTCGGCAAATATCCCACCTGTTCCGCTGCCAAGAGCCAATCATTTGCCGAACTGTACGAGCGGCATTCCAGTCATCACCATCAATCATCACCATTCTTTTAGATCAGGCCTGGTTTTATATTATTTGATATTATTTCCCCATGTGCACCCAGTTTGCAAAAAAAAAAAAAAAAAAAGACCCACCCCCCTCCACAGAGGCCACGTCGCCCCTCGTGCGCCGTACTCCTTTTTCACCCTGACCCATTTTCCTGCCTGATCTATAAAAAACATGTTTATTAACCCCTTAATTATCCCCTAAATCTCAAACTCACTCTCCTTTTCATATCAGCGAGAGCAGCATTATTCGAATGATCCATGCACAATAGAAATAATTGTTTTATAATTGCTAAGTCAACTAGTGAAGTAATTGCAGCTAGGGCTGGGCAATTAATCACATTAATTTGATTCATTTGGTTTTAATGATCGAGATTTCAGAAAATAACAGTCATGGAACAAAGGGTTATTATGAAACTGATTTCCTCCTGAGTTACTTACAAAGCGGTGTTATTGTGTCCATTAAACCAATGATATTTGAATTTAAACTATTAAAATTGGATTACTTATCTATACAAATGTATTGAAAGCTGTTTCCAATTTATTAAATAGTACGCTATGATAAAAAGAGCTTCTCTTGTTTAAAAGACTAGTATTACCTGCTCTGACTTTGATTACAATTGATTAAATTCATAAAGATTTAAATTTTTGGCCATAACGCCCATCCCTGATTACAGCCCTAATTGCAACTAGGCATGGGATGATATAGAAATTTGGTGTAACAATTAACCTGATTAATGATTATATCACAATAATTATGAAAATTGATGACAGATTGAAAATGTTATGGATATGAACAATGTTTTATATTATTAATAGGTTCCATATTTAAAGGAATAGTGCGTTGTTTTTTTTTTTGTTTGTTTGTTTTTTTATGTTAATCTGTATGGCATCCCCTTCAACAGTGTCCTGAGATTAACATTGACTTACCCATGACAGTGTGATCTGGTCCCGTTTATCCTCCGTTAACGTAGCTCGTAAACGTAGTTCCAGTAAGTTTGCGGGGACAATTTAATAAAGCTTGTTTTTCTTTCTCAAAACATTTGTCCGAAAAGTGATATATTTGCGTCCCAGACAGTTGTCCGCTAAAAATTCAGCAGCGTATTTCACATTCGCATATTTTCTCTCTAGATTCGTATCAATGCGCCCACGTTAGCTCTATTAGCCTGTTCACTTGTAACTGTACACATCTGCTAAAAGTGAGCAGGCTAATAGAGCTAATATGTGCGCAGTGATACGAATCGAGAGAAAATATGCAAATGCGAAATATGCTGAATTTTTTGCGGACAACTGTTTGGGATGCAAATATATCACTTTTCGGACAAATGTTGTTTTGAGAAGCAAAAACAAGCTTTATTAAATTGTCCCCGCGAACTTACCTGAACTACGTTTACGAGCTACGTTAATGGAGGAGAACTGGGACCACATCACGCTGTCATCTGTAAGACGGTGTTAATCTCAGGACACTGTTGAAGGGGAAGCCATACAGATTAACATTAAAAAAAAAAACACTATCCCTTTTAAACAACTGTTGTAGTGTTGTACTTTGTTAGTGAAAGTGAACAATGATCTAGAAGATATTTTTTCTGCATTTTTTCCCCCCTTTTATCGCAATAAAACAGGGGTGTCAAACTCATTTTGGTCCGGGGCCTGTATCCAACAGACTTTGATCCCAAAGGGGCCGGATCAGAAAACTCATGGCAAATATACCCCAAAAATGTGCAGAGAAACACAAATGTATTACACAAGTCTTTTTTTTATTTGATGAAATCTTTCTTTTACAGAATATTATAATATTATGAAAAACCTGAAACTTTAAGAAAAATGCAATTTCAACACAAGCATACAGGTTTCCCATTCACCTCCGTGAACAAATAGGAATTAGACCTGCTTTAATCCTGGTTTAGGCCTGGTTTAGTCCTGGTTTAGTCCTGATTTAGGCCTGGTTTAGATATACTAGTATATTTTAAACCCGTTTTAGACCAATCTGCAGTCCTGATTTGTATAATGTTATTGGTGTCACTGTTTGAGTCCTGTTTTAGGTCTTAGTTCTGGTTTAGTCCTGTTTTAGATCTTAGTCCTGGCTTTGACCTGGTTTAGTTGTGGTTTGATTAGGAAATGGAAAATCCTGGACTCGGCATCCACTTTTCTCATTTTTGACATTTTGCTGATGAAGGTGTCACGGTCAACAGTCAAAACGAGGGTCCTGGGAGGGGCCATGCACAGAGGCGCTGGAGACGCTGCTTTGCTAAACTGTGCAGAAAATTACCAATATTTTAATCGAAAATCAGCCGAGGGCCAGAATAAAGGTGTTGGAGGGCTGGATCTGGCCCCCGGGCCGCATGTTTGACAACCCTGCAATAAAAGGTATTGTTAATTGTCCCATCCCTAATTGCGTCCCATTTCCTAAAATACAAAACTGTATTGTTGGATCTTTCTCGGATCAGCTGGTATTGCCCATTTCCCGGTATGTTCCTTGTGTTCTTCGAGGGTACACGGTGAATAGCTTGTGTACTTGTGTAGGAGGAGAGGGTGAATATAAAGAACATGTATGGAGCTGGCCTTCACCTCAGTATTCAGCCCATTCACAGCAAAGAGCCATGTGCTACACACAACACATTCAAAAGCAGTAACAACACAAAAGCACGACGCACAATGTACTAAAGTATGTGGAAGTTTCAAGGGCTGTTTTTGCTATGAAAGATTTTTAAGTGTTTCACATTCTTTCTCCTCCACGCGTGAAAAGACTTTAGTTCTAACCTTGCGGAAAATGTTAGAAAAATGGGCCTGTCACAACAGTTTTTCAAGGTTGAAATAAATTATACATGGAATAATTGTTTTGAAGGGTCAAAATTAAAGGTTTTACATTACCGACAATCGACTCTTGTGAGCGGTAAGCCATGTTAGAATGTCATTACCTCCTCAAAAACATATCTGGAGTTGTGTTATTTCACACACGTTTGGGTAATCCTTTATTATAATCGGTCTACGTCTCTAAAGCTCAGAATGCTTTATCATGGAGCAGTGGTTTTCGAGTTAACCGCTCCTTTTTACCTTTAGTTCAGTAGATATTGGCAGTTCTAGGGCTGAAACACATCCAAATGTGTTTGAGAGAAGAACACAGCCTAAATATACAGCGTTTGTGTGTTAAACATGTGCGAATGAAACAAAACACGACTTTTGTTCATGTTTGATGAGAAAACATAACATGGGTCATAAAATGGCCTGATATGGGCCCTTTAAGTACTGTCGTATCTCTAGTTGTGTACCCAATCTGTTGTAATGCGCAAGTCTGTCACAATAACATATTTTGAAGTGCGTTATATTGCTGAAGAAAGGAACAGCGATGGTAATAAACGCCATTATGTCCCAGTAACACGAAAGCAGGATTTCCCCCCAAAGTTACAATCTATGACACTTCAAAATTCAAAGTCAGTTTCATTGTCAATTTGCCATGTGTGTTCGACATAGTGAATCGAAATTTCTTTTCTCCCTGGCCAAGCAGTGCACAAAGACAAAATACAATATAAAGACACTACAAAAACTAAAAGCAGTGCAAAGAATAAATAAATACCTATTTACAGATGTCCAAAAACGTCCAGTGTGCATCAAAATGTGCAATGGAAAATGCAGCAGTAAAATGTGCATTGGAAATAAAGATAAAAATAAATGTACAACTTGTGGGTCATTGTTATAAATTGCATATTTTAAATCCCAATATTAATCTAAATTTCACTGATTTCGGGGTAAAAAAAAAAATAATCAAAAACTGGAAGCTGACATTGCAAACGTCATCACAACAAACAGCCCTGTAGCTGTCGGGCCCTCCTATGAATAGCCTTGCATATTTTTCTCATTTGTACCACAGCTGAATCTGAAGTGTCAGATTAAGAAAATAAAATTGTAGAACGAAATGCAGAGCAGTGGGCATGTGCCGGTGGAGGCGAAAACGTGAGTTTATCAGCAAATTGACGTCTTGAAAATAAGCGATTTAAGATTGCTCAAACGTGCACGAATCCACGAATTCCACATACAATCTCGAGAGGGTGCGTGAGAAGAAACTCACATGTTTAAAAGCTCTGAGAAGTCGATCTCATAATAATGGGTCTGCTTTAATAAACATGAGCTGCAATAAATAAAACACGTTATTTATTCAACCGTCTACAGCTCAATACTTGAGAAAAATAACAAAGTTCCTTGCTAGAACAAAGATAAATTACCCGTGATAAATAATGAGTAAATACTGTGAAAGGCCTAATAAGTGTTTTTCCAAGACCAACACCAATACTGATATTACCAATACTTTTTTTTGGCGTATCGCCCCCAAACCTCCCCCTCTTTCTCTGTCCTTGTTTTCTCAGCTTGAGTTCACTCTCTTTTCTGTTTACACCTGTTTACAACTGCCCCCCCGCTGCTTCATTATGCCTCCCTGACTCTTGTATCGATCCCCCTCTTTCTCTCTTTCTCTCTATCGTTTTCTCTTGCTTTTTTCTTTCTCGCTTTCTCTTGCTTTTTCTTTCTCTTGCTTTTTCTTTTTCCCTCTTTCTCTTGCTTTGGGTCTTTCTCTCGCTTTTGCTGTTTTTTCTCATGCGATTTTGCTGTTTTTCCTTCTTGTTTTCTCATTCTCACTTTTTTTCTCTCGTGCTTTCTCACTCTCTCTTCTCACTTTTGTTTTCTTTCTCTTTTTCTCTTTCTCTCGCTTTTGCCGTTTTTCACCTCCTTTTCTCTTTCTCTTGTTTTCTCTTGCTTTCTTTTTTCTCACTTTTTCTTTCCTCACTTTCTTACTTTCTCTCTCTCACTCTTTTTCTTTCTCTTACTTTTGCTATTTTTCTCTCTCTAGCATTCTCACTTTCTTGTCGTTTTTCTCTTTCTCTCTCTCCCCCTCTCCTGTCGCTCCGTTAGCTGTTAGCTTTGCCTCTCCTCACCCAGTGCTTTGAGTAGCTTGTGGCTAATCCCCATGGAGAAGTGTGCTCACATAGAGGGAAAAGAGGAGAGGAGGGAGGTGTAGAGGACGAGGGAAGAGGAGGAGGGGGGGATTAAAATGCAGGGAACAGCCATCTGCCCCACACAGCGACATCTGGCACGTGCCCCGATCTGCATATCAATGGGGCAAACCAGAGCTGTAGGGAGCAGTGTTCGGCATCGCAAAGAGTAAAGTGTCAACATCCAGCGCGGGGCCGGGCTAATTTATTCTCTCTTTACGGACGATTTGGGATTTGGGGAGCCGCACGTTTCTGCCAGTTTTACATCGGGCTTTGTGGAGCTTGGCGACGCCTGTGCGGACTGCGGAGTAGATGTTTAGTTTATTTGGGTAAAACAAATGGCATAAACAAAGTCGTGGCTGTGTAAAGCAATGCAGTGGGGAGCATTACACGGGGACTAAACCATTAGACGTGATTTTTAAATGCACCAAAGCGTAAACCAATTCATTTGTAGAGTCAAATGGAAAATTTCATTTGCTTACAAGACAAACAGATTAATTATAGTGCTGTCAGACGATGAAAAAAAAAATGAAATTAATTACAGGATTTGTAATTAATCTAATTTATCGCATTTTAATTTTGTCAGAGAGAGAGGGGGAACCTACTTTGTCAGTTTTTCTGTGGTCGCTTTGCTCATTCGTTGCTCAATTTCTGCAAGCGTGGTTTGTTGGTTTGTTGGTTTGGTGGTTTGGTGGTTTGTTGAAGTTCGCTCACACTCGCTCTATCACCGGTAACGATGGAACTTGTCCGGACATGTTTATCGTTCAAATGATCCGTCAGGCTGGAGCAGCCTCGGTCATCGGAAAATTCCTTTTGACAAAAGCTACAAATCACTGCGTTCTTGTTGATCGTCCCGTCTTTGTTCTTTTTATAAATAAACTTGTCGTTCAAAGGCCCTGGCAGCGATTTGCTCGCCGCACGCCAAATTTAAAATATGCATTGAATTGTCACTCATTAATTGCGTTAATTTCTATAATGTGTTAATTTGCAGTGCAATTAATTAATCAAATTAACGCGTTAAACTGACAGCCCTAATTATAATATTTACTTTTGGGTTTTGAGATGGGCGATGTTTTTTCTACAACAGGGGGTGTCCATACTAATATTAAAGTTGCACTAGGCAACTTTTTGGTTTCTATGGGTATGTCATAGTTCCACAGTATGACATTAAATAGCTAGTTTTACATTGGTTTTTATATTGAGTTTATAGCTCATTCTGGCTCTTGAGCGGGGTCGCCTCTCCACAGATCTGACCTGTAACTTGGTTTGGTTTAGTCTCCTTGAAAATAGAACGATTTAATATGCTGTGAAGCATTTGGCAGAATCTCTACCAGAAAAGTTACACCATGCAACTTTAAATTATTATATTAGGAAAACTGAAAGATAATGATTTTCAGTAAGTAACATTTCTGAACTTTGTATGTCTATTAATTTTTGGTTACATTTTCGAACCTCAAATATATCTTCAAGCATATTAAATCACACTTCTGAAAGATAAATGTATGTATATTTTGTCCACAGTAGGAATTACAAAAATGAAATGTTTATTTTTCAAGCTTGGCAGATCAAATCCATCAATAATAAACATGAATCCATCAATAATAAACATGAATTGTTTTTGAAGATAACCACACTTAAGTGTATCGTTTTTAATATTGAAAAATGCTTCAAAAAGCTGGTTTGGAATTACATTTGGAAATAAGTTATTGTCAAGACCTAAATAAGGCTACAGACGATATTTTTGCACTTTTTCTTGTACTTTTACACACATTTCTTACACGTTTTCTGTTGGAATGACACATTAGCTGAAGATAAGAAAACCTTTATTTGTCCCACAATGGGGAAATCGTGCCTGTACTAATAAAGTTCTCTTTTCTTTCAGCCTGAGAAAACGGAGCCAGTTCGAACAAAGAGGAAATACGAGAAGAAGCAGAAGATCGCTGTGTCTGCGGCGCATCACCCCGGCCCCGCCTTCTTCAGCCCCAAAGACCTCAACCAGTACGACTTCCCCAGCTCCGACGAGGAGTACTCTCAGGTAATACTGCAAACGGATACCACAGATAACACTTACTACTGCTGTGTACTCTCGGGTACAACAGCAAATACTAAAAATACCACTGAGGACTGCTATGCTCACAACAAGGACGATATTCAATATTTGCTCTTGTGGCTGCAGGGTTTGGTTAAGATTATGGAAGCGCAAATAATTTTTATCTGAATAATTTATTCTCCTTCAATTTGTGGAGTTTAAATATGAATGACTGAGTGAATGCCATTATTTAATCTTTAAGGAGTCATTTTTGACCAGCGTCTGTTTTATAAGTCTATAATATTTGAGCAACAAAGTCTAATTTTGTTATGCCGATATAGTCCAGATTGTTTTTAGTTTTTTAGGCTATAGTGTGCTGGCAAAGTCTCCTGTATTAATGAGAAACACAGGTGGCCGTTAAGATATCTGCCAATACTGAGCTTTTAAAATCCATAGCAAGGGCCAAATTTATGTTCTAGTCAAATTAACATTTAACTTTTGTAACTATAATTAAAAAAAAAAAAATATCTGTGAAATTGTATGTTTATAAATTTGTATTTCAGTCATGATTCTGTTAAAAAAGATGGAGCTGATGCACTCGGGACACACTGTAAATAACACATGAGCACAGAGAGAATGAGGCAGAGCAGAAAGAATATTGACGTCAAATATCGGCAAAGTTTTCAGTCCCCAATAATCGATAAACCATGTGATAAGCTCGGAAACTGCAATGTTGGGTTTGTTCTGTGAAGAGTACCAATAGAAAATCCAATTGCAATTAAGCTTTCAGGTGTAAAATGTGTTACAAAGTGGGAATCTTCAGTTTAAAGAGTCACTTAATCAACTCTGTGTGAAATGAACTGGACTCATTGAAAGTCCCGAGAGCGAGAGGATGGATTTATTGAACAAAGTGTGTCTGAGTCTGCTGCTGTGGGACTTTTTATATTTGACATTTTCACAGATGAGACATTGAGCAGGTGGAGCACTTCACTACAGACTGTGGTGTCCTTTCAGAATGACTCTACAGGGAATAACGCCCATGTATTATTTTAGCAAAACTTGGGCAACTTGAGTAAACGTAGCACTACCTCTTAAGCAGTCAGTAATTTGAGGTCATACCTCACCTTACGAAAGACCCAACTAACGAATAATCCAAGTTACGAAACGCCTTTACGTAAAATTTTCGTCTCTGTATACGAAAGAAAATTCAAGTTACGAAACGCGAAATGTCAAAAATTCAAATAATGCGCGCTCGGCTTCGCAGCCGCCCAAACCCCCGCATCCTAAATACACTTGTAAATACACTCTCTCAACACCCCGCTGGCCTCCCATTGGCTAGGAACGAATCAGGCCTTTTGCATTGCGACTCTACTCGCGTTACGAAACCACTTCTGGAACGAATTAATTTCGTAAGGTGAGGTATGACTGTACTTTTTTGTACTAGATCAAGGCTGCGTCCCATTTCTCTCTTACCCCTTCTTCTTACCCCTACCCTTTGGTTTTGCGCGTTCATATGAGGGCAAGGGGTGTCCTGATTCTAATTTTGATCAAGGGCTCAGGCCACGACTGAGGGCTACATACTCCTTGACACGAAATAAGCTCTCGACCAGACTTGAAACGAAGGGGTACGCCTACAAGCTTGGGCACGTTTTGGGATCAGGATGGCAGCGTCACATCGACCAGCCAAGGAGTCTCATAAATGTATTTTCAGCAGTTGTAATTATCAATTAACAGTTTAGCAGGTTTACAATTATGACACTAAAAGTAAGGTAGAAACCTTACAAAAAGTACTGTTGTTACTGTTTGTGGCTGTTTAGCCGACGTTATCATTTTCATTGAACTTTCATGTATAAACAAACTTGTTTTTTTGTCGAGCGGAGGTGCTTGATAATCCTTGACATTTGTTTACGTTTGTTTGCATCTGTAGACGTAGCAGCCAGGTAGAGGCAAGGGATGATGACGCAAACCGTAATCAAGTGGCGTCCCATTTCTTAGGGGAATGTTTGTACCCCGAGCCCTCTCAGCTTGGTATCAAAGGGCAAGACAAAGACGTAGATAAAGGGGAAGGGGTAAGACAGAGTAATGGGTCGCAGACCAAGTTGCTCAATGTACTTTTTCTGCCATCTGCTTGTTTATATGAAAATGGTGATGCATTGCCTGGGATGTCGCAGTGTGGCATTAAACTTGTCTGTTTTGCATTTTATTGTCAAAAATGTTGCTCAGTGGTGCCCCCTGCTTTTTGATACGTTTAATGCCATACTGTGGAACATCACTGGCACAGCAACGAACATCTCCCTAGAGGCAGGCAGGTGATAGAAAACTTTTATTAACTCGACTTGTTTTGCCATGTTAGTCATCACTGATTTACGATATGAACTAGTTGTGCATAGTCCTAGGCTTGGATTAAAGGGAAGAGTCGCATCTGGAAGGGCATCTGGTCTAAAGCAGAATGCAAATGACTATAAACTAGAATACAGATGGAGAACAATCCTGAACTGTCTGTTTTACAACCTGTTTACTCTAGATCTTTACGACTTCCCTATAATCGCTCAACAAAACCCACTGTCTTTTTTTATTTGGCGATAAAACTTCAAATTACATTAAACTCCGAACGCTTGTAAAGTCTTAAATAACTTTGCGTGGCCGTTAAAGGTAATGTATTTTCTTTTGTTTGTGTGCAGATCGTCTCCGGCTCGTCAGATGCAGAGGAGGAGATGGATCCAGATGGCAGCTTCGCATTCAGGAGGAAAGCAGGATGTCACTACTACGCCGTGAGTGGACTCCTATGACTCCTAATGCTATTTATAACCCCACCGGTCTGTCTGCTGGAGCACTAACAATGAAATAAAGCCTCATTCTGGGACTTTTATGCACGCTCTGGTCCTGGGTGAAGGAGTTGTATAATGTTAACATTTGCAGTTTCTAAAAATACACGCTTTTTAATTATTATTATTTTATTTTTTTTATTTAACCTTTCTTTCCCATTGAGTTACAATAACTCTGAGTCCTGGCCAAGAAGGCGGCCAAAAGTTACATTTCAATAAAAACAACAAACACAAATGACAGGACAATCCACAGCTACTTCACCTCTAAACAGACAAAACACATCAATTCTGTTGTCTATGTACACAGACAACTAAAAAGCAGACATCACAACAAAACATATAATTAAAAACAATTGCAGTGCTTAGTTACCGTTTCCCTTAACAGGTCTTTAAAAGAATTTATGGATGGAAGAATTATGAGATTTAAAGTGGCTTGAAGTTCATTCCAAAGCCTTGGTGCATATGAAGAGAATGCATTTTTACCAAGTTCTGTTCTTGTTTGTGGAGGATGTAAAAGTATTTTTTCTGATGACCTTGTGCGGTAACCACTGTTATGAAAAGAAAGCAAATTAAAAATGTACAGAGGTAGTTTACCCATTAGGGCTTTAGCAATAAAAATCAGTGCATGAATTTTTCTTCTGAGGGAGAGGGAGGGCCATTGTACAGTTTCATACAGAGTGCAGTGGTGAGTCCTCGCTGATGAACCTGTAATGAAACGCAGGGCTGAGTGGTACAACACATCCAGCTTTTTAAGCAGGAATAAACTGGAGTGCATATACAGTGTGTCCCCATAGTCAAGCACTGACAGGAATGTGCTCTGAACTAACCTTCTCCTTGCATAATAGGGAAAGCACTTCCTCATTCTAAAGAAGAAACCCAACTTTGGTCTCAATTTCTTACAGAGGCTTTCAATATGAATTTGTGGGTGTAGAATCCCTCGGTCGTCAAGGTAGAATCCATGGCAAAAGGAGAAATTTTATTTTGTCAACTGGACAAAAGTTTATTTGTTCAAATAAACTTTTGTCGAGTTGACAAATTTAATTTCTCCTTTTGTCATTTTAATTTGTGGCTTTTGCTATTCTAATCCATAGAATATTAAGCGTTTGGTTAATCAGGTTTAAAGGTCTTGTATTACACAAAATTGAGATTTAAATCCTGTTATAATGTTTTTTAGCTCATTAGAATCATTAAGTTGTGTTTTGTTTAATTCACATGTGTTTGAGTAATCTTTTATTATTAGTTTGTTTACATCTCCAAACCTCAAAATGCTCTGGTCCACCTTGTGATGTCATAGAGCGATAGTTTTCAATTTAACTGCTATACTTTACCTTTTGTTCAGTAGAGATGGTCAATTCCAGGGCTGAAATCATCCAAACGATTCTAGTGAAGGTGTGTGGAGTTTAAAAACACAGTGGAGCACTTCCTGTATCGCCGCGTGACATCACAAGGTGGAAAGGGGTGTTTTTTGTTTGAGAGAAGAATTCCGCCTAACCTAGGAAACAATATTATAACATAGAGCAGGAAAACGGCGTAATATGGGCCCTTTATGAAGTAACTAAAGCGATCTGCTGCTTCCTGATTGGTTAACTCCACCTGTCACTCAGAACATAAAACAGACTGACCAATAGGAGGAGGGGGTGGGGAAACGTGTCTACGTCATACAGAAAAGAACAGCATTTAAACAGGGAGGAGAAGAAGATTTGATTTTTTTTTTTTTTTTTAAGAAGGCAGACCCCGTTTAGGTGTTTGCGTTAAATCTTTTGGCTGTAGAACTAATCAAGAACGAATCCCCATTTTAAGTTTGTGACGATAAGTGCAGACATGACCCGCGAACGTCACAAATTTATAAACAAAAACGCGTTCAAAGTTCTACCGAGATTTCTACTGGTGCTGCAAACGAAAACTAACCTGTACTCACTTTTACTATTACAGTCTCGACCGGAGCAGAGCGGGAACTGGCCCTGGATGAGCCCGGCGGAAGGAGGACTGGGAGATCCTCGTTTCCGATTCTGTCTGACGTCCCTGAACGCACCGCGGAGATGTGTGGGTTTGGCCAGGCGGCGAGTGGGCAGAGGCGGCAGGTACATTTTCTTTTCTTTTTTTTTTTGGTATTAGTTAAAAGTGCACTGTGTAACTTTTTGGTTGGGGATCCGTCTCCTGCTTGTTTCTATGGAGATGTCATTGCTCTGCCTGGAATGTCCCGCAGTGTGACATTAAACAGCTCTACTATACTTTTATTTTTTTTTAATTACAGGTGGTTTTATAGCTCGAGAATGCCTAGAAAAACATTCTGACTGTGAGCGGGTTTGCCTCTCCACAGATCTTACAACTTTAGTCTGGTTTGGTCTCCATGGAGATAGAAAGGTTTAATGCCACACTGAAACATTCCAAACCTTTAAATACATACATTGCTTAATTTCCTGATTTGCATAATCAGAGCTAATTTATCCTAGCAGTATTTCTCGTTTGGCTCTTTTACAGTAGCTCAAAAAGTACATTATGAGCCTTTTTTTAAAAACACTTCTCGTAATTCCAAAACTAAATGTTGTAGCGCAGTGTTCTTTTGTTGATTCAGCCTTAATTAAAGCATTATCAGCTAATATGCAAATTACATTCATTTAAATGTGCTGTGGTTTTTATAAATGGAAGTTTGTTCCAAAAGTTTACCATAGAAGTCTGGGTTCAAGTGTGTAGCGTGTTTCATGTGTTTCAGTGTTCCACGGTATGACTTAAATTAAACTACTTTTGAAAACATGCATTCTTGCTGTGAGCTAGGTCACCTCTTCACAGATGTGACCTATAACTTGGCCTGCTTGTTTGCATGGAGATTTATCAGTTTAAAAGTACATGGTTATAACATTTTGTGGAGGGTCTGTTAAATGCTTTTCTCCATGGCAAAGTTGTTGCTTTGACTAAAATGTTCGAGTATGTAAGTAGTATCAGGCTACGTTTATATGATGAAGGTCTGAACAGAAGACTCAAAAGTGGCGTCCCGTGTTGACTTTTTATTCCGCGTTTAAACGAGCAGAATAAAATCTGCGTGCATACGGTGACGCAAAAGTGTGTGGAATTCGATTGGGTATGCATGCCAGGCGGCTAGGTGTCGCTGTGATACATTATCACTATGTCTGCATGCATGCGTAGAATCTTTTCTCATCTGCGCCGCGAAAAGGAAAGCAAAACATGGCTATCGGTAGCAAAAAATAAATAAATCGTGTGGTCAGACGAAGTTCAACTATTGCTTCAGACCACCTTGGACTACAAAAGTCCTGCCAAACAAAGTACACTGATATATGGACCAATGTGACGTAAACGCGTACACAACATCAGCAGATTTGACCAGAGTTTTGCGTCTTGGGCAGTGTAGACGAAAACGCTACGGTGGAGCATATTCAAGTTTTCCACTTTGGAGGGCGGTTTCAGTTTTTTTGCGTTTTTAAGCCCCCAAAACGCCGTCACCGTCTAAACGAAAGGCACTTCCGATAAAATATTGTCGTTTTTACCCGTAAGCGTTCTCGTGTAAACAGGCCCTTAAACATTTCCATCTTCAGTTAACAGGTCAGCTCTGCGGAGAGGCGATCCCCACTCAGTCAGAATCCCTATTTTTCTAGGTATTTTGAGATCTGAAACCAACAGGATATTTAATAAAAATGTTTAATGTCATACTGTGGAACATTCCAGGCAGCGTAGTGACATATCGATAGAAACAAGGTGACGGACCCCCAATCAAAAAGTTACGTACTTCACCTTTTGATGCTATACTCTGTAGCATTCTAATCTAAACAAAGCAGTAACCTCTCCATGGAGATGAGCAGGTATTGTAATTTCCACTAGAAAAGTTACACAATGTACTTTTAAACATGTTTTTTGTTGTTGTTTAGAACAGCACAGATTACACTTAACACTATAGGAACCTTTTGGCGCTACATCAGCTTATTTCTATTTGCAGATTTGGTATTGATTTCGTACACTAGCAGTTGGCAGGTGTGATGTTTGCGGTGTAGCTAAGCAAATGCCAAAATGTAGATGTTGGGAATTAAACTCTGCCAATTCTTAATCTGATCTGGGGAACTGAGCCAAGACCAGGTTGGCTGTTGTTCTGATGGAGCCTCAGGTATAATTCTGGCATCTCCTCTGTGTTAAAAATACCGTAGCGAAGGAACATGACTCTTCTATTCTCGGGGTGTGTTCGCTGCGCTTTGGAAATTTGGGCGCTGCGGAGTCCGGGGCCAAACGCAGCGTGTGAGGCATCATTGGGGATTACGCAGATGAATGAGCAAAGCCTGGTTCAGGGCACAGAGCCAGAGACCTGCTCCTCCTGCTCTGAATACTGATGGGTCGTTCCAAAATACTCACGTCAGCTGTCACAGGAAGTAAACAAGACGTGTTTGGACTTCAGGGGCAGCGGGTGCACAGCAGATGTTAGAAAGTTAAAAACGCCCATATTACACCGTTTTCTGGCCTGTTTTAATGTTTCCTCATTAAAAACAGACCTGGAGGTGTGTTTTGTTTGATTCACACATGTTGAACACGCAAACCCTGCATATTTAGGCTGAGATCTCAAACGGAAAACACTGTGGTAATAGAGGAAGTATTAAAGTGGAATGGACCATTTTAAGTTTGTGAGATGTAGACAGACTCATAATAAAGGGAAACTAACATGTGTGAATGAAACAAAGCACAACTCTGGGTATTTTTGAGGACATAACATTCTAACAAGGTCCTGTATTACGCAAAATTGACACTTGTGAGCTTTAAGATGATTGTAGGAAGTGGGGATGGTCCATTTTTCCATTTTTTTCCCATTCGACATTTGTCTTGTTAACATTAAAATTTTAATTTCTATGGCAAGATCCACGCATGAAGTAAAGTTGTAGTAAATATCACTGGTCTACAAGCAAAATGCTTCCGGAACAAAAGTAGTGATTTTTTTATTGGTTTAGGTCACTAATAAAGAAAAAGTAAGTCAGAAGTGCTGATTGGCTATAGTTCCCAAGATATAGTATTGGGTCATAATAGGAAATTTATGCAAAATAAGGCAAAAACGGTAGTTTATCGGAAGGTACAGTGTGTCTACAAGCAACAGTTCTATCTGAAAGTCTGTCTGCACATTCACATACATTCAGTTTAATATGTCTACAGTTTTAACATCAAATATTCTTTTTTTTAACATGAGATGCCTCGAAATTGTGTGAACAACCCAGATAACTTCTGTTATGTTTGTGGTGAAGAGACGTGAAATAAGTTAAATATTTTCAAAATATAAATATTTTTAAGCAAAAATGCCTAAATCTATTGTATAAACGGATGTGATTTTGATGTAAAACAATATCATTAAATATCTTGAATACATTAGCTAACCAGCACAGTTATCAATTGATTTTCAGTTCATCTTATCAATATAAATAAGATTTAGCCACTCTTATCTTGGAAGCAGATCGAGTCCAAAAATGTGTAGACCAGTGTATTGAGGGGAAAAATGCATTGGTTACCTTGTTTTTTTAAAGTATTTCTAACTGGATTTCAATAAAAAACTACAAGCCAGATTCTTTGTACTGTTGTCTAACCATCGTAAATAATTCTTCTTTTCCAGAATCTTGTTGGACCGGGCGCACTCTGCCTTTGATCCTGATCTAGACCTGGACTCGGACCCGGTCTCGATCTCTCCTCTGGACTCTCCTCTTCACAGACACAGTACCTCAGACAACCACACTTCGGACCTCAGCTCTCCCCACGTCCCTCCCTCCTCCAAGACCCCCGTGGACCTCTCCCAGATCCTTTTGAACATTAAGTCCTGCCGCTGGAGGCACTTCAGACCACGGACAGTTTCCCAGCTTGCCCCGGGGTCAGGGGGCCTGTGTCGCGGTGGATTTAGGGATTTAAGCCGGACTGTATCTGGACTAACACGGACTCTATCGGCGCAGACCAGGACCGGACCGGGCCAGGTTCCAGTAAATGGTGAGTCTCTTATTCTATGTCTGCGGTATATGTGGTTATTTCCTGTACATATCCTCTTATGTTGGGTCTGTTATTACTTAGTTTTTGTATGAATTTGAACAAAAATGGACTTGTTAAGCTTGGCTCTCTCGCAGAATAAGTCCAGTGATGTTTTTTGGTATTAAAGACTGCACGGGAAGTCTAGAGTGTTATTTATGACACAACTAAACAGGCAATATGCAAATTGAGCATTTTTGAGTGCTCAGGTGTAGATTAGTTCAGATTAATGGAATAATTAACATTACATGTGAATGAAACAAATGCAAATGCAATGTTTTTGATGAGGGGGCAGCAATATAACACGGTGAAAAAGTCAAATTTGCATAATGTGTTCTTTTTAAAGGTTCTATATTATGAAAAATTGACTTTAAAGGTGCATTGTGTAACCTTTCTGGTAGAGGGTCCATCAAATACTTTTCTCAGTGGAGATGTTATTGCTTTGTCTGGAATATATCACAGTATGGTCTACAAGCAAAATGCCTCCGGAACAAAAGTAGTGAAATTTTTCTTGGTTTATGTCACTAATAAAGAAAAAGTAAGTCAGAAGTTCTGATTGGCTATAGTTCCCAAGTTATATTATTGGGTCAAAATAGGAAATTTATGCAAAATAAGGCAAAAACTGTAGTTTATCAGAAGGTACAGTGTGTCTACAAGCAACCAGTTCTATCTGAAAGCCTGTCTGCACATTCCAGTACATTCATTTTAATGTCTAGAGTTTTAACATATTTTTTGATTTCACACATTTTTTGATTTTCACATTTCTGAGATGCCTCGAAATTGTGTGCACCTGATGTTTTGAAATATTGTTTATTTCTTGATGGATAAAGAAGTGCAAGTTAAATATTTTCAAAATATAAATATTATTTTAAGCAAAAATGCCTAAATCTATTGTATAAGCTAACCAGAGCAGTTATCAATTGCTTTTCCGTTCATCTTATCAATATAAATGAGATTTAGCCACGTTTATCTCTTAAAGATCCCATGACATGGTACTTCTTGATGCTTTTATATGGCTCCTTAATGGTTCCCTAATACTGTAAATGAATCCTTCTTCAAAATCAAGCCTCAGTGCATGAGAGAGCCTCATGAACACAGTCAGAATCATAAATATGTCTTTAACACTTTATTCTGGGTGTTGTTGCTTTAATGCAAATGAGGAGGACAGAGACATGCCAGTGCAGCGAGTGGGGGTGTGGCCAAATTCTCCGCTCTTTCCTCTTTAGCGGTGCGATGTGCGCTGTCACCCACTTCCGCGTTTAAGCGCAGAGGAAGAGATGAGGCGCTTTCCATTAAAAAAAAAAAAACACACACCCACATTTCCACAGAAAATAAAATTAAACCACTGCTGTTTCAGAGGTTCGGAGGCTCGGATAAAGGACATCCAAGCCTGGAAACACTCTCGCGTGTCTCCAGGCAAATAAAAAACGCATCTCGCATTTCGTAGCCAAACTGTCTGGGCGTGATTTCCAGAGATGGTGGGTAGTCATCCAGACGGGGGGTAGAAACCTTTCCCTGAGTGTGACGTCAGAAAGTTCCCTTGTTCACAATCACCCGTTTGGGCTGTCTTTTTTTCAAACACGGAAAAGGATCACAAATGCTCAGTTTACACATTTCACAACTTTTAGCCATGGGGGGGCCTAAACAGGGTAGGGGAGCTCACATTAACATTCAAAAACCTCAGAAAGTGAAAATTTCATGCCATGGGACCTTCAAGCCCCAAAATTTGTAGACCATGTTACAGGTCAGATCTGTGGATTGGCGACCCCTATCGCAGTAAGAAGCCTGTTTTTCTCGATATTTTTAAGCAGTGAAACTTGAAAGAAGTTTTGTACTTCGATTGTTGATTTTGTTAAAGGTTAAAGCTGCATTGTGTAATTTTTCTGGTGGAGGGTCCATCAAATGCTTTTCGCTATGTAGATGTTTTTACATGTCAGATCTGTGGAGAGGTGGCCCCACTCACAGAGAAAATGCCTGTTATTCTAGGTATTTTAGAGCTACAAAACCACCTGTTACTGAAAAAAATTAAAGTAGAGCTGTTTAATGTCAAACTGTGGAACATTCCAGACAGAGCAATGACATTTCCATAGAAAGAAGCAGGTGGAGAACCCTCCACCAAAAAAGTTACACAATGCGCCTTTATGTAAGTTGAGCTTTAAGTCGCGTTATAATGTTACCTCGTTAAAAACAAACCTGCAGTGTTTTAATCCACACACGTTTGAGAGCTTCAGTTTTACTCAAAATACTTTTGTTCTTCTAAAGTACCTGTTTCTTTACTTTGACTTTGTAGCTTATTCCCGTTGTTTCTAATCTCACGCAGCCCTACTAGACATTTGACATTTGAAATAGTTTTGACTCTGAGCTCAGGTCATGACTTTTCTTTTGGTATTTGAGTTGAGACTTGGCTCCACCTGATCAGTTCATTCAGTGGCCTTGTAGTTCTGTCACGATTCTAAAACTTCAAACTCTTATTTCTGTACTACAATGATAATAACACTATTTATTTAGACAATAGAATGTGATTTTCAATATTGAATTGCTGTATTTTCTTTTATATTGCCCTGTGGTCTTAGGAAAGGTTCATTTCTGTACCGTGAATGTGACTTTTAGAATTGAAACTTGCTCAAATGAATATTGTTAGTTTCAATACCAGTTTCGATTAGTATCTGCTTTTCGGTAGTTTTGCCAACCCTAGTGCCTTATGTAAAAATGTAAAAGTGTTCAGTGGTCTGGTAGGATGAGGCGTTTGCTGTACAGTCTCGTGATGCGTTCAAGGACTGCGCGTTTTTGTTGTGTAACTGTTTGACGAGGTGCTTTGAGGTCTGTGGTTGTCAGTCTGGACTCCCACGCTCTGGTTCAGATTAAACTGTAGCCCTCCTCCTGCTACAGGAGAGAGAGAGAGGAAAGAGGGGGAGAATGAGAGAGGGGGAGTGAAAGAGGGAGAGGGTGAGAGTGTGAAAAAGCAGACGAGTGAGTGAAAAAGGGAGTGAAAGATGGAGAGAGAGAGTGGAGAGGGAGGGAATGAGAGTGTGAAAAAGCAGACGAGTGAGTGATAGAGGGGTCGAGAGTGGGACAGGGAGGGAAGGAGACTGAAAGATGGAGAGAGTGAAAGAGAGCGAGCGGGAGAGGGAGGGAAGGAGAGTGAAAGATGGGGAGAGTGTGAAAGATGGGGAGAGAGTGGGAGAGGGAGGGAAGGAAATTGAAAGATGGAGAGAGAGTAGGAGACGGAGGGAAGGAGAGTGAAAGATGGAGCGAGTGGGAGAGGGAGGGAAGGAGAGTGAAAGATGGAGAGTGAAAGATGGAGCGAGTGGGAGAGGGAGGGAAGGAGAGTGAAAGATGGGGAGAGAGTGGGAGAGGGAGGGAGGGAAGGAGAGTGAAAGATGGGGAGAGTGAAAGATGGGGAGAGTGAAAGATGGGGAGAGGGAGGGAAGGAGATTGAAAGATGGGGAGAGATTGAAAGATGGGGAGAGAGTGAAAGATGGGGAGAGAAAGATGGGGAGAGAGTGAAAGATGGGGTGAGAGGGAGGGAAGGAGAGTGGGTGAGTAAGGGAGAGAGGGATGGAAAGAGAGGAGAAGAAGGAAAAACAGACAGAAGAGGGAGTGAAAGAGTAGAGGTTGAGATGGAGGAGAGGAGGAAAGACTTGAGACAGGGAAAGAAGAGGGAGGGTGGAGGGAGGGATGTATGGAAAGGGAGAAGGAAAGACTGAAGGAGGGAAGATGGAAGTACAGATGGGGAAAGAAGAAGAAGAAGAGGAGGAGGAGAGGGTAGAGAGGGAAACAGAAGGACAGACGGGGATAGAAAGAGAGAGGGTAGTGAGAGAGACGGAGGGGGAGGAAAGGAGAGTGAAAGAGTTGAGGTTGAGATGGAGGAGTGGAGGAAAGGAGAGAAGAGCGGAAGAAAGTGAAAGAGGGAGGGAGAAAAAAGACGGGGAAAGAGATGGAGAGAGGGAAAAAAAGAGTAAATGGGAGAGACAGGAAGAAAGATGGTGGGAGTGAAGCTGCTGAGAGAGGAGGAAAAGACAGATGGATGGAGAGAGCAGAGGGAGGGGGAGGATAGAATAGAGGATTTGAGAGAAAGAGAGTTATGAGAGCAGGATCAGAGTGCAATAAAAAGATTATGAACTTATGATTATGAATGATGGAGAGACCTGACAGACATTAACTCCTTCACTGCCTCTGCCCTTCTCTTCTTTTCTTCTCATCTCCTCTTTTCTTATCTCTGCCCTTTACTTCTCATCTCTGCTCTTTTATCTCTGTTCATCTCTTATCTTAGCTTCTCTTTTCTTCTCATATCTGTTCTTTTTATCTCTGCTCTTCTCATCTCTGCTCTTTTCTTCTCTTTTCTCATCTTTTCTCTGCTCTTTTTTCTTTTCTCATCTTTTTTCTTATTTTATCTCTTTTTTTTCTCATCTCTGCTCATCTCTTTTCTTATCTTTTCTCTTATCTCTTTTTCTCTTTTTTCTGATCTCTTTTCTTATCTCTGCTCTTTTCTTTTTCTTATCTCTGCTTTTTTTCTTTTTTCTTATCTCTGCTCTTCTCATCTCTTTTCTCGTATCTCTGCTCAAGTCTTATCGCTTTTCTTATCTCTTTTCTTCTCTTTTCTCATCTTTTCTTATCTCTTCTCTTTTCTTCTTATCTCTGCTCATCTCTTTTCTTGTCTTAGCTTCTTATCTTTTCTCTTTTCTTATCTTTTATTCTTCTCATCTCTTCTCTTTTATCTCTGCTCTTCTTTTCTCTTCTCGTCCTAAATATAACTTAAGTGTTTCTCAGACTTTAAATTAAAGTTACTGTAGAAATAAAACTTTTCCTGGATGTAAATAAGACGCCAACTTTATCTACTCAAAAGATGAATACATTTTACCATCAAATGAAGTTAAAGACGCACTATGTAACTTTCTAGGAGGGGTCCGCTCCCGTGAGATGTTATTGCTTTGGCTGGAATGTTCCTGATTAGGGCATTAAATGGAAATCTCTTGCATTCAGTCAGTTACAGCTGTATTTACATCACAAATTTGACCTGTAACTTGGCCCAGTAGCGTCGCCACCTTGTTTCCACGGAGATGAAGGTTTAATGTCACACTGTTCCAGGCACAGCAGTAGTGTCTCCATGGAAACAAGCAGGTGACAGACCCCTCCACCAGAAAAGGTACACAATGCACCTTTAATGATCAAAGGAGAAGTTCAATTTGTCAACTGGACAAAGTTTGTTTGGTTGAAAACGTTTCGCCGCTCATCCTCTAACCAGTACAATAACCAGAGCTGACGAAGCCTCTCGGATGAGCGGCGAAACGTTTTCAACCAAACAAACTTTGTCCAGTTGACAAATTGAACTTCTCCTTTGATCATGGATTCTACCTGGACGACTGAGGGACTTTTCACGCAATGCACCTTTAAATATAATAGTAAATCGTCTGTATTTACTTCAAAACCAGCTACTTTGTGTATCGAGGATTGAGCAGAAAAGAAACTAGATAATACATTATATATTTTGATAATTGTAGTTCACATTGTTATTTCTGTTATTTCACTTTTAAAATGAAAATTGCTTACTTGCCCAAAATAAATACATAAAATTAAAATAAAATAAAAAATCAGATGGAAAAAGACCTGGAGTTGCTGACTCTTGCTGCTGGGGAATAATGGTCAGTTTTTATGAATGAGTGTAGGTTTTTTCCTATGCAAAGTCACCATTTTCTACATTTGTCTATATTACTGAATGCTGCCAACTTTATATTGAAATTGAAAGGAAAAAAACGAATGAAAAAGCGGATATCCGTGTGAAATTGCAAAATACTTGTTGCTTGCGGTTTTAAAGGTCCTACATGACACAAAATGAGCTCTGGTGAGCTTTAAGTCATGTCATAATGTTGTTCCCTCATCAAAAACAGACGTGGAGTTGTTTTTTTTCATTCACACATGATTGAGTAACCCTTTGTCTGCATCTCTTAAATATGCAGTGTTTGTGTGTTAAACGTGTGTGGATGAATGGGAAAACTACATGATAACAGAGATATTATGAACATTTTCCATAGACGTTTGCATTCAGGATCGTAGACTGTCTTTGATAAGAGGCTCTGCCCACTTTCACCTTATTCTCCCTTTAGCGTTACACCACCTCATATTTGAGCTCTGAATTAACCATGAGTGGATATGAATACTTGAGGGCACGCAAGGACAGTGCACACACCGAACAGAACGTGGAAGTAAGATGATTTCTGTGGGACAAAAGCGGAAAGGAGAAGCCGCTCAGGGAGTTAACTGAAGTTTTGGTATTTCTATGTAAAAAGGCGGGTTAAACTCAAGATTCACAAGTTGAATCTGTCTTTATATAAAAAACATTGTTTCTTAGTTATTATTTTCTGCATGAAAAGTTTTTTTTTGTTTTTTTGCATGAACTCCCCCTGCAGGTGTAGTTTTGTGAGTACAGTTTGGGTGAGATACAGAGAGATGCATAATACTTTTGAAAGCTTTTTCCACACCCCTTTTTAATCAGATGATCGACAGGGCATGTTTTAATTGTAGGATTCTGTTCAAATTCACTTTTTAAAGGTCCCATGGCATGAAATTTTCACTTTCTGAGGTTTTTGAACGTTAATGTGAGCTCCCCTACCCTGTTTAGCCCCCCCCCCATGGTTAAAAGTTGTGAAATGTCTAAACTGAGCATTTGCGATCCTTTTCTGCGTTACAAAAAATCGGAGCTCAAACGGGCGAGTTTGAACAAGGCACCTTATTGACGTCAGATCGAAAAAAGAAATGCAAATGCAGTTCCACCCCCGTCTGTCTGTACTCAGCGTCTCTGTAAATCACGCCCAGAGAGTTTGGACTGCGAATGCGCTAGGCAATGCGAAATGCATTTTTTTATTTGCCTGGAGGCACGTCCGAGTGTTTCTAGGCTCGGAAGTCCTTTATCTGAGCCTCTGGACCTTTGAACAGCAGTGGTTTAATTTTATTTTTTTATTTTAATATTTATTTTCTATTTTCTGCAAAAACACGGAAATGGATCAGCTGAGAGTGGAGAGTTTGGCCACGCCCCCACCCTCTACTATAGGCCAGCTCTTTTCTCATTTGCGTTCAAGCAACAACGCCCAGAATAAAGTGTTTGAGTGTTTGAGTGTTGATTTTGAAGAAGGATTCATTTACAGTATTAGGGAACCATTAAGGAGCCATATAAAAGCATCAAGAAGTACCATGTCATGGGATCTTTAAACACATCCAGAATAATAATTTACTTAAAGACTGAAATATGAATTGGGGATGCACGATATATCGGCATTAACATCGGTATCGCTGATATTGCCAAATTTTAACACATCGGTATTGGCCCGATGTGTAAAAGTGGGCCGATATTAACGACCGATATTTGCCAGTACAGTAATCCCTCGAATTAACATTTTCTCACATTTCTCTCTAGTTTAAACACTCAAACTTTCATATATTTTTGGTTTAGTCCTGGTTTAGTCCTGGTCCAGTCCTGGTTTAGTCCAGGTCTAGACCTGGTCCAGTCCTGGTTTAGTCCTGGCCCAGTCCAGGTTTAGACCTTGTTTAGACCTGGTCTAGACTTGATTTATTCCGAGTTTAGTCCTGGTTTAGTTCCAGTCTGGTCCCGGTCCCCCCCTCGTCCCCCATCTATAACATCAATCGGCAAAGGTCCCTTAGCCAATCAGGAAGCAGAACACAATGTTACACTATAAAAAAAAGAAAAAATCAGGAGTCAAAACACGTTTTGAAAATAAGACATTCAAAAATTAATTTTGCATGATTTTCAGTCTGTATAAAATGTTATCTCAGAATTAAAAATAAATATCGGTATCGGCTAATATCGGTATCGGCCGATAACGGCAACATTAATATTGGATATCAGTATCGGCTAAAATTTTCACATCGGTGCATCCCTAATATGAATTGACAAGCAATGCACAAGTATTCACAAATTTAAGAAAATGCATAAAAACATACGATTTTCACAGTAAAGAAGCGAGTTACAAGAGCGCTTTACCCTTTCTTTATATAATTATTGTCTTCAACCAGTGCTGTAACGGCTCTGTCACGGATATGTAAATTTTAATCTGAATATTGTGCGGCTTTATTATGTACAGAAAGCATGCTAGAAATACATTTATTACATTTATAACATTGGGGGTGGGAAGATCTGAGTATTACTTCATCCTACTCCCTTTTGAGCAAAGAGACTTTAAAGACATTTGTATATGTGGTACATTTCAACGATTTATGGTTTTGCCTTTTTTTTCTTTTTCTTTATCCTTGAACAGTCCTCGAAATAAACAAATCACATACAAATACAATAATCACATTTCAGAACATTTGTGCAGATCTAGGCTAAAGGGTTATGTTTTTATGCATAGAAAAATAGTTTTGTTTGTGAAGGAAATGATGGTACTTCAAAAACTGCAGCCTTTTTGATTTGCTAATTGCTTCTATTCAAACTCCGATATCCACAGACTTGAAACTTGAATGGAGTGTAAAATTAACCACCAAACTGCAGAAATATGGGTCTCCTTGTACTCTCGCCTGGTAGATTACCCGGCGGGTTTGTTCTTTTTATCAATTTGAAATCATTTCCGAGCTCCATTTTGTAAACGGAATTTGAGAGTTTGGGAAATTATTTGAGCGGAGCCTGTGTCTCTGTGAGCGATGTGTTTATTTACCACAGATGTAGAGACTCCTCCTCCTGGTTGGGTTTATAATTAAAGTGAAAAATGTGGCGTTTTGTTAGAGATTCGGGAGCAAAGTCGTGACTGTGAGAATCTCGAACTGCAGATACAAAAAAAAACTTCAATAGGGGTGTGAGAGGCCTGGACAATGTGAGAAATTCAATAATTAAGACATGTACAGGCATATTTTAGCAATCCGTTGATTTTTTTGCTGAACATTCCACCATAGAGATGCATGTAGAACATCCCCAGCATGATGTCAGTGCAGTTGTCATGGAGACGCAATGCACACAATAGTAAACGCTGTCATAAAAGTTTCAAGATCATCTCAGAACTCATGAAAAAAATGGACAGAAGACACAAAAAAGGACGCAAAAAACACAAAATGGATTTAAACCACACATTTTCAGAAGCTTTTGATCAATACGAGGTCCTGATTAGTTGTTTAGTTTTCAATTAAAAAAACTGAGAGTAACTAAAAAATGTAATAATTTAGTCAATAAAAATGGGCACAAATCAGCTTACTTGTAGTTCCAACTAAATCGGCTCGTTCAGGTCAGATTATGTTCAAATAAAGATCAGATTAAAGTCTTCTGACAGAGTAGTGCCTGTAGTTGGCATCACACCCCCAGGGAATGTTGATGACACCAGCTGCAAAGTGTTAATATCTCCCAACCTTTACACAGAACAGTGACGGGTTAAATGCATTTCAGAATCTGTTTTCTTGAGATCTTGGTTAACTAGAAAGTAGAAGTGAGTTATCTGAGGTTTTGGTATTTGTTGGTGTAAAACAGCAGATTAAACTCATGATTCACAAGTTTTATCTGTCTTTATGTAAATATTTTGTTTCCTAGTACCGTTTGTCTGCATAAATAGTTGCTTTTGCATGAACTCCCCCTGCAGGTGAAGTCTTGTGAGTGCAGTTTGGGTCATATACAAAGATGCATAAGAGAGCTTTTGCCACGCCCTTTTTTTAGTCGACTATTCGATCTACAGGACATGTTTTTAGACCACTTTAGTCTACTACAGCCCTAATGAGATGTAAGGTGAACTTTGTATTGTCTTTATGTTAACCCTGTCCCCCTTGTGTCCTCAGTGTTCACAGTCGAGCAGTACCAGCAGCACCAGGAGCAGCTGGCCCTTATGCAGAGACAGCAGCTGGAGCAGAGCCAACTCCAACAACAGACTACAGCGACTGCAGCCCCCCAGCCCACCAAAACACAGGTGTGTACCACTGTTTATAATGTTCAAATACAGCAACTACAGCCCACCAAAACACAGGTGTGTACCACTGTTTATAATGTTCAAATACAGCAACTACAGCCCACTAAAACACAGGTCTGTTCCACTGTTTATAATGGTAAACTACAGCAACTACAGCCCACTAAAACACAGGTCTGTTCCACTGTTTATAACGGGGGTGTCAAACTCATTTTGTTCTGGGGGCCGTATCCAACCTACTTTGATCCCAAAGGGGCCGGATCAGAAAACTCATGGCATATATCCCCCTCAAAAAAGCAATAAGTCCAAATATTTGTCCAGAGAAATGCAAATCTATTACAGACTGCTGTTTCAGTCCCAGCAATAATTTGTTTATCTTCTGTCTTCTCAATTCTCCGTTCAAGTTATTGGATTGTTCGAAATGCAGTGTCTTGTAGTGGCGTTTAAAATTATATTCCTTGAGCACTGCCGCTTGTTGCAAACGCATCAAGCATACAGGTTTCCCATTCACCTTCATGAACAAATGGGAATTAGTCATTTTTTCTTGGAAAATCCTGCACTCGGCATCCACTTTTCTCATTTTTAACATTTTGCTGATGAGGGTGTCATGGTCGACAGTCAAAACGATGGTCCATTAAGAGCGTTTGGAAAGAGGCATTTATGCTGCTCTGGTGGGAGGGGCCACGCACAGAGACACTGGAGATGCTGCTATGCTAAACTGTGCAGAAAAGAGGTGCAGAAAATTACCAATATTTTAATAGAAAATTAAAATATAATTAAGATATTTTAATAGAAAATCAGCCGAGGGCCAGATTAAAGGTCTTGGAGGGCCCGGGCCACATGTTTGACACCCCTGGTTTATAATATTAAACTACAGCAACTACATCCCACTAAAACACAGGTCTGTTCCACTGTTTATGAACTGTAGAAGCTCAAATGTGGTATACATCTGTAGCTGTACATGTATAATCCCCCCTCTCTCTCTCTTTCAGACTAACTCGTCTAAGACCCTGGACCAGGCGTCTGCTCAGTTCGCGGCTTCGGCTCTGGTGATGTCCGAGCAGCTCCGGACCTACAAGTCCAAAGACGAGATCCTCCTCAACACCGGAGTCAACGGAGTGCTCACCAACGCGGGTCAGTTTAGACGTGAAACCTGAAATCTGGACTACACGATAGAACCACAAAGATGATAATAATAATAATAATAATGCAGGGTCAGACAGGGTTTAACAGTGTCTAACAGGGTCTAACAGAGTCTGACAGGGTCACATCAAAGACAGATCAAAGGTTGCTAGGTGCGTTGCTAGGCAATTGGCAAATTTCTGCAACTTTGACCTGCTGGTGCCACTAGACGGTTGGGGCTGGGGGCCTATAAATTGCTGTGGGTAATGAGGAGACTGCCATGCCAAATTTCACAACTTTTTACCAGACGGTTCTAGGGGCTGCGATAGACTCCCATTGAAGAAAAAATATAAAATAATAAGAAGAATCAGGAGACCAGAACATCAAAGGAAAGATCAAAGGGTTACTAGGCAACGCAAAGCAATTCCTACAGGGTGTCTAAGCACCTTCGGTGCTTGGCCCCCTAATAATAATAATGGGGGGGGTGTCCTTCTCATTTGCATTCAAGCAACAAGGCCCAGAATGAGTTGTTCAGACAGAGATAATGACTCTGACTGTGTACATGTGTCTTTCTCATGCACTGAATGTTGATTTTGAAGGTCATGGGACCTTTAAAAACAAATAAAAAGCACAAACAAACAATGCAATAAAACAAAGACAAAATCAGAGTGGAGCAAATGTGTGATTGGCTATGAGAGGCAGGACAGTCTGAACAGGCGGGTTTCAGGTTGGGTCTGAACATGTGTTTGTTTTTTGTTTTTTTGCACTTTATTTTTGCTTATTTTGCTCTGAAAATGGAAAAGCATGTGTTTTTTTAACTGTGAGCAGCTGTGCATCTCCATAAACCGCCTGCATGTTTGTATGGACATTGTTCCCTTGACTGTAAAATTCCACAGTATGACATAAAAACAATCTTCATGGAAAATGTATGAAAGTATACTTTTAACTTTGTTTCCATGGAATCATACCAATGAGATGCCACCTACAGAAAGTTACACACTGTACCTTTAAATGACAAAATGGCTATAATTGAAAATACTGTCACAAACCTACTTGTTTCTATGGAAATTGTTACATTGGCTATAAAATTCCAGAGTATGGCATAAAAAATCTCCATGGGGATTGGAGAATGTTCTGAAGTAGGTTTGTTTCCATGGAATCATACCAGTGACATGCCACCTACAGAAAGTTACATACTAAACCTTTAAATTACAAAATTGCTGTAATTAAAAATGCTTATAAAATGGAAATATTAATTACCATCTGCTCATAATCTACAATGGCTTTAAAAGCAACATTACAAAATTATATTACTGACAGTAACTTAAAATGTGACTTATCTTGCCACTCTTAGTAGTAGACATCCCCCATTAAAAGCAGTTATCTGGTATGTACTTGCGTAATTTGATAAACATTACAGTGCGTCTATCTCATTTTGCCCTCAGATTAAACTAACAGACACTGTGACGCTCCCTTGCATCACAGTGGAACATTACGCCTTCGTTGCATCAACAAAAAACACGTGACTCTTTATAAAAATAAATAATAAAAAAAAGATTGCACCGTGCGGAGGTCTGGTTGCACTAGAATCTGCTCCAGAGACTTGAGATGTTTGTCACTTTATCGGTCGATGAAATGATGTAATTGTACAGGATTTTCACTCATTTGAGCCTCTAAATGTGGCGATAACAGTTCCATTTGTCTGACGTTGTAAGCCAGCTATTGTTTCATTGAGCTTTTTTACACTGGATGCCCTTCCTGTCTCAACTAGAGCCTGTGGTTGTTCATACGGGATTTGAACTAGCAACTCTCTGCTTCTAATAAGAATAAGAATAATAATACCTCAGAGTTACAGCGCTTTTTTTAGATGCTTCTGGATAGTTATGCACTGCTGTAGTCTGTTGCCATGGTTACTGTTGCCATGTTAGTTAGTTTTTTTTAATCTATCTATCTATATACAAAGGCTGTGTCCCACCATAGTGGGGTAGCCTAGACAGGGCATACATTTTTGTTCCTTTCCCTCCTTCCTTCCTTTCCCCAAACCCTTTTTTTAAATAAAACATTTAAATAGAAAATGTACTGCTTGAAATGTCTAACTGCCTAACTAAAACTCAAGGATTTATTTATGAATTTTTAAGGTGCAGTATCTTAATTTTTTTTTAAATGGTTTGCAGTGGTCCAAAGTTATTCTTCACCGAGCGCATTCTGAGCATCCTGATTAGTTTATAAGCATTTTCACAACTTTCTGAGAGTTTTGTCGTTATAGTAATGCCAACGACTAGCATGCGAACTCTGCACTTCCTGGTTCTCGGACAATAAAACGCTTTACAATTTAATTTTGTGCTGGGGCGAGACACGGCTTGGAAAAATACATGATTGAAATTTGGTACAGTCCCTTTAAACTTTTCTGGTGGAGGGTCTGCTTGTCTCCAAGGAGATGTGATTGCTTTGCTTGGAATGTCCCATGGTGTGACTTTAAACATAGCATTTATTTATTATGGGGGTTTCTGTTGCTCAAAAACACAATAATTGCTTCTGTGAATAGGTACAGGTCTCCACAGACCTGAACTGTAATGTAGCATAGTGCTGTAAACTCCTTGTCTCCCTGGTGACTGGTAGGTTAAATCTATACGGTGGAACATTCTATACAAAGCAATAACGTTAGAAACTAGAAATGTTATGCAGCACACACTTAGGGCCTGTTTACACGAGAATGTTTGCCTTTCGTTTAGACCAAGCATGTCCAAACTATGGCCCGTGGCCCGAGGGACACATTTTTCTTGTCCCTCAGGCTTCAGGTGAATTGGCCCAAATTACCTTGAGCAGAACTTTTGACTGCAAGTTTTTTGAAAATCTACCTTGATTAGACAATATTTAATATTTGTGTGGTTTTGAGGATCTTGGCATGAATAAAGGACTGATGGCTCATTCTAATGTGTTAAACATGCAGATATTTCAATTATTCACTGTATTGAGCACCAGTTTATGGCCCTCAATCGGCCCTCTGCTTCGTATGTATTTAAATATGTGGCCCTTGATGAAAAAAGTTTGGGCACCCCTGGTTTAGACGGTGATGGCGTTTTGGGAGCTTAAAAATGCAAAAAAATTTGAATACGTTCCAACATAGCGCTTTCGTGTAAACTGCCCAAGATGCAAAACTCTGGTCAAATCTGCTGACGTCGTACGCGTTTGTCACCATTTCTGGATATTTATATTTATAAAGTAAATTAAGTAAAAAAACATTAAGGAAGATTCTACCCATACGCGCGGAAATAGTGATAATGTATCACAGCATACCCAGTCCAATTCCACACACTTTTGCGTCACCGTATGCACGCAGATTTCCTCCCGTAAACGCTAGTCTAAAACGCGGAATAAAAAGTGCCAACGCGACGCCACTTTTGCGTCTTCTGTTCAGACCGTCATGTAAACGTAGCCTTAGTGATGGCTGATGTATAGCTCATAAACACTGACCTCTCTCCTTTGTTTCTCTCCAGGTGTATTCAAAGGCCTGCACCTCTCCAGCGCCCCCTCTGGCCCCCAGCCCTTCCTACAGCCCAACCCCTCCAGCCCCTCCCAGCCCCCGTCCGCCCCCCACCCCACAGCGGCGGCCCTGGGTCTCCTCGGCAACACGGCGCCCTCCACCACTCAGGTCCTGATCGGGAACAACCTGTGTCTGAGCGTCCCCACCTCCCGCCACCTGCCCCGCGCCCTGGCCACCGTGCCCGCCTCCGCCTTAAAGCTCTCCTCCAACGCCAACCTGCCCAGCCTGCCCAAAGTGTCCAGCTCCCAGAGTATGGACATGGCTGCAAGGTGAGCCAGCAGCGCCAAACGTAAGGACGAGCTCACAAGGTTTTTTATTATTTAAATCTCTTGAATGTTTTAATCCCACAGTATTCCACAGTATGTCACTTTTAGCCAAAATAGAATAAAATAAAATCATGTTTGTATTTATTTTTTTATTATAATGCGTTTATTTATTTCCATTTTAATTATTTATTGCTCTGAAAAAACTATTACTTGGCCTGAAGGAGGGTCGCTTCCTGCTTGTTTCCATGGAAATACTGTTCCTTTGGGTATGAAGGAAGTCCTTTTTTGGGCAATAACAGTAGCTCAGTTGCATTGAGGCTTTGTCCACTGATCCAAAGGTTGGTGGTTTGAATTCTGCTCTCGACATAACATTGGTAGAGTAAAAGTAACACCATCACTTTTGCTGGGTCATTTTTACCCGATATAATATACCCAACAAAAAGTACTTGTCATGAAAAATAGATCAAAATATGACAAGATGATAAATTAGAGTGGTTTTCTTTTATTTTCAACTGTGGTATGTGTAACAAAATGGGGGGAAAATGGGAAGACCTTAAAAACGTGCTCCAAAATTACTGAAAAATTGTGAATTTGAGAAAAAATTCCTAAAAATAAATAATGACATTGTAAACTTGGTGTTTGGTCCACCCATTCCTGGGACATGTGAGACTTCCCTGGTGAAGCTCAGACTCCTCGACACACGAACAGTTGCAGGAGAGAGGAACAAAAAATAGTGTTTTTTCAGTGGGTAAAAATGACCAGTTGACTAAAATATTGTTTTCACCATAAGAATTCCCTTTGAAATCACCACTTTGTGATATTTATTCATAACCACTGCACTAAATAAGGATAGATACACATTCCAGGACCACTCTTACTTACCTGTTCCTTACATCCTCTTACATTAAATTTATTACATTCTTACATTCCTCTTTCACTGTCGCCGGGTGAAGATCACTTGAAAGCCTGTAGGAAAAAGTGGGCTTTGGGGCAGGGAAACGCCTACACCTTCAAAGATGTCTAAAACAATGGTGAAGCTCCCCAGGGACCCATGACACTCAGAAAAATGCAACATATTGAAAATCATGTAATTACTTGTGCTCAGGACAAAATCACCCGGTGATAGTGCTCTAGGGTTAAAAATGTGACCATAATAATAATGTTCCAAAGTATGGCGTAAAACCTATTCATCTTTAGGGAGAATGTTCTGAAGTATGTTTTTAACTTTGTGTTTCCATGGAATCATGCAAGTGCTACACCACGTCCAGAATGTTGCGTACTGTACCTTTAAGCTGAAATGTAGTATTGAGTTTTTAAAGACAAAGAAAAAAACAAAAGGCCTTACCGAGATCTTGCAAAGTTCCCCAATATTATCATTATTGGAATGTGTATATTGTCAGTGCACAGCAATGCGCACAAACTGACTAATTGGCTTCTTTACTGCTTTATTCAGTATATTTCTAACTCCTGAGTCTTTTTTCTGTTCCAGGGAAAACCACGAGGAGGAGAAAGCGTCTCTGAACAGTTTATCTGAAAACACAGTGGCCATGGAGGTGACGTAGCATCAGGAGCCCTCACCCGCGCCGCGCTTTTTAATCTCATTTTGTTACTGTTAATGAAAAAAAGAGAAAAAATCCAAGTGTAAATTATGAATATGGCAAAATTAGTATGTGTACATTAACATATTTGTAATAACCCTGTATATATGACTTGAATACGAACTGTCCATTTGTGATGTTTTGCACTTGGGAGTCGAACTAAATGAAAAAAGCCAAGTAGACGGAGGAGAGTCTGGCTGTGTCCGAGTGTCCGCCCAAGTCTAGTGTCTGAATCGCACTAGAATAGCCAAAAATATGAAAAGAAAATGAGAAACTTGGAACTAGATACTCATTTAAGCAAAAAATAAATAAATAAAAACCACAAAACTAGATGTAATTTGTCCTTTCTTGAACAGTTTTCGAGTTTTATCAAGACCGCATATCAAATATTATCACTTTTGTGTTGAAAATAGAAAAAAAGAAGCTTTAAATGATCAAAATCGATATCAAGCATAGACTATATAAAAATGGACAAGGCTAACCCACTCGCTGCTGCATTCCAAATAGGAAGTGAGCATGGGTGTGTTTCCGGCTCCATCGACTGTCTCCAGTTCGCTTTGTAAAAAAAAAACGTCACCAACGTCATATCAAGAAAATGAGAAACTTAAAAATGCGAAAACTACTATTGGAACTAGATACTCATTTAAGCAAAAAAATAAAATAAAAAAACACAAAATGAGTTATAAAGCTAGTAATTTGTCCTTTCTTGAACTGTTTTCGAGTTTTATCAAGACCGCATATCAAATATTATCACTTTTGTGTTGAAAATAGAAAAAAAAAAGAAGCTTTAAATGATCAAAATCGATATCAAACATAGACCGTATATAAAAATGGACAAGGCTAACCCGCTCAACGCTGTGTTCCAAATAGGAAATGAGCATAGGTACGCTTCCGGCTCCATCGACTCTGGCTCCAATTCACTTTGTATTGAAAAAACATTGGCCAAATCTAGTGAGCTGCGTGTCTGAATCACACTAGAATAGTCAAAAATGTCAAGAAAATGAGAAACTTATAAATATGAAAACTAAACAAAAAATAAAAACTACAAAACTTGATTTAATTTGTCCTTTCTTGGGATAGTTTTCATTGAATTTTATCAACTACATATCAAATACCATCACTTTGTGTTAAAAAAATACCAAAAAAGAGCTTCTTAAAATGATCAAAATCGATATCAAGCATGGACTGTATATAAAAATGGACAAGGCTAACCCGCTCGCCGCTGCGTTCCAAATAGGAAGTGAGCATGGGTGCGCCTCCGGCTCCATCGACTCTGGCTCCAATTCACTTTATTGAAAAAAACTTTAGCCAAATCTAGGGAGCTGTGTTTCTGAATCGCACTAGAATAGTCAAAAATATCAAAATGAGAAATTTATAATTGCGAAAACTACTATTGGAACTAGATACTCATTTAAGCAAAAAAAATTAAATAAAAATCACAAAACTAGATATAAAACTAGTAATTTTTCCTTTCTTGAACAGTTTTCATCAAATTTTATCAACCACATATCAAACACTATCGCTTTGTGTTAAAAAATACAAAAAAGATCTTAAAATGATCAAAATCTATATCAAGCATAGACTGTATATATAAATGGACAAGGCTAACCCGCTCGCCGCTGCGTTCCAAATAGAAAGTTTTTTTTCGCTGTTTTGTCCATAAATCCATAAAATAGCCTCGGCGAGCTTCGTTTGACTGGAGCCGAACGTTATAGGTGACGTCACGCTGGCGTAGTCCACTTCTTTATACAGTCTGTGGTGTCAAATCTAGCCATGGTATTGAAATAAAGTTTAAAATGTTAGTATCTTAACACTAGGGTGCGCTATAGTCCATGTAGTGACTGGGGGGTTGCGGGCTGGGGCAGACATTCGGACACAGCCTTTAACATCATTTGCATGGTGCGGAGCCTGCTGGTTTTATCTATTTATTGTGCTGTGTTTACAACAACTTCCTTTTTGGTTTGTTTTTTTGTTTTTATTTTATTTTTTTTATTTGTACACTGTACCTTCGTTGGTTCCTGTGCTGTAGTAAATGTTAGCTAGCTCGGACTCCTGGGTATTTTTGTAAAGTGTGAAGCAGGCCCCGCCCACAACCCCACGTTTTAATTTTTGAGTCCTTTTTTTTTGGTTTCTCTCTGTGTGTGGATAAAAACGAAACAAAAATGAAGCTAAAACTATTTAAAGAGACCGGTGCTACAACATGAGAACGACCCCAGATCAAATGAGTTTCTGTTGGTTAAAGCTGCACTATGAAACATTTTTTCCTCCTTTTTTTTAGCGCAAAATAACTTCTGCATCACACGTTTACTTATTTTAATAGTTGTCCTTTCTAAATTTAGAAGTTATTGCTCATGAGTGGCAGCTTTGTATGAGCTTTTTTAATTGCAGTTGAATCAAAAAAATGAACTTTGAACAGAATCCTATTGATAAAGCTTAAAGATGCACTGTGTAACTTTTCTAGAGAAGGCATGCATCCCGTTTCCATGGCGATGTTGATGCTTTGGTTTAAATTGTCCACAGTACGGCTTTAAACGAATCTGTCCTACAGGTGTTTTTATCGCTCTAAAACGTTAATTATTACTGTGAGCGGCGTCACCTCTCCACAGATCTAACCTGTCATTTGGCTTGGAAGTCTCCATGGAGATTCTTAATTTATGGCCATACTGTGGGACATTCACAGCACATTTTTAATACTAAATGTACTTGGAATACAAACAAAACAATCACAATTACAATTTTTTCTTAAATTTCCCATAATCTATACACTTTTTTTGCTCATTTGAACATACAATTTTCAAACTTTAATTTAATGGATAGCCTTGAATTTCTTGTTTTTTCCCTTTTTAGTATCTTTATATCTTTGCATCTTTTTAATTTGCCTTTTAACATTTACACACCATCCATCCATCTTTTTCCACTTTATGAATTGAACAAAAAATAAATGCAAAATCTGGGTCAACTTTGAAATTTAAAATCCACTTTCAAAAAACTCACAAATTTTTCTTAAATTTCCCATAATCGATACACGTTTTCTTTTAATTTGAACATACAATTTTCAAACTTTAATTTAATGGTTAGCCTTGAATTTCTTTTTTCCCTTTTTAGTTTTTTTTTTAGTTTTTTTTTTGTTTATTTTTTTTAGTTTGCCTTTTAACATTTACACACTATGAATTGAACAAAAATAAATACAAAATCTGGGTCAGCTTTGAAATTTAAAATCCACTTTCAAAAAACTCACAAAATTTTTCTTAAATTTACCCATAATCAATAGGCGTTTTCTGCTCATTTGAACATACAATTTTCAAACTTTATCTGAATGGTTAGCTGAGTTTTTTTCTATTTTAGTATCTTTTTAGTTTGCCTTTTAACATTTACGCACTATGAATTGAACAAAAAATGAATACAAAATCTGGGTCATGTTTGAAATTTAAAATCCACTTAAAAAAAAAAAAAAAAAATCACAATTTAAACATATCTTGTAACACGGTCTTGTTTTGTAGTACCGGTCCCCACACAGAGAAAACCAGGGGGCGCTCATCAGCTCTATCCGAACTCCCCCACACAGGGATAACGTCTCTTCCCAGAAGCCTTTGCAGCTTCCGTTTTTAAGCACTATATTTTGTGTTTTGTTTTGTTTTTTGTAATTCAGAGCTGCTTTTGTATTCTGTTAACGGGGTCCTTTTATTTTCATGCAAGTGGTATCCCCCCCAACCTCATATTGTGTACCCACCGACTTTTTGTAAAACAGAAATCAGTTATTTTTGTATTTTTTATTGTGGTGAATTTGATTGTAAGTTTTTTTTAAATAATTGTTTGGTTTTTTTTGGAAGACTTCATTCTTTAGCTTAGTTTCAACCACGACGCACGGTTTTTGCTCGGTGCGGCGTTTCAGGTCGTTTACACCAGCGTTGTTAATCATATACATTTTTCATATCGTAGATTTGTAAAAATAACTAGTCACAAAGAAACTCTTCTAAAATAGTTTCCATTTCCACCAATCAGCGTATTTTGTGGGATGGTGCTGGTCAAAGCTCCTTAAGTCAGCGTAAACGAGTATAAACGAGCGTAAAGGAGTATAAATGAGCGTAAACGAGTGTAAGGCTGCATCCCATTACTGTCTTACCCCTTCCCCTTTATCTACGTCTCTATGAGCTGAGAGGGCTCGGGGTACGAATGTTCCCCTAAGAAATGGGACGCCACTCGATTACCGTTTGCGTCATCATCCGTCAACAGAGGCAACAACAGTTGACACAAACAAACCTAAACAAATGTCAAGGATTATCGGGTACCTCAGCTCGACAAAAAAACTAGCTTGTTTATGCATGAAAGTTCGATGAAAACGATAACGTCGGCTAAACAGACATCACTACAATTAAAACTGCAACAGCAGTTCACTAAAAGTAATGCAGAACATCAGCGTCATAATTGTAAACCTGCTAAACTGTTAATCGATAATTACGACTGCTGAAAATACATTTATGAGACTCCTTGGCTGGTCGATGTGACGCTGCCATCCTGATCCCAAAACCTGCCTGAGCTTGTAGGCGTACCCCTTCGTTTCAAGTCTGGTGGAGAGCTTACTTCATTTCAAGGGGTATGTTACCCGAGGTCCTGGCCCTTGTTCAATATTAGGATTGGGACACCCCTTGCCCTCACATGAACGCACAACACCAAGAGGTAGGGGTAAGACTGAGGAATGGGACGCAGCCTAAAACAGAGCCGTACCGGACTGAACCGTGCTGTCGTGGTCCAAACTCTGCTAACTGTTCATTACGTGGTGTCATGCATAGATGAAAAGGGAGGAGTGTGTATGTGTTTCATCATTCCAGTTTTATATCAAAAATGCTGAGGGCCGAGGGGGATTGTGGGTAATCTCGGCCTCCTCGGCGCCTCTTTCTGTTGAGTTGTTTTTCTTTGTGAAAAGAATCTCCGGGCGGCTGCGAGGCCATAATGTTTTGGGTGCCTTCCTTTGGGGAAAGAGTCTCTCTCTTCTGTGAAGAGGTCCAGGGCACAGGCCGCGCTACAGCGGAGTGTGTGTGTGACTGTGTATACGAGTGTGTATGTATATGTGTGTGTGACTGTGTATACGAGTGTGTATATGTGTGTGTGACTGTGTATACGACTGTGTATATGTGTGTGTGACTGTAACTGTGGTTGTGTGTATACGAGTGTGTATATCTGTGTGAGACTGTGTATACGAGTGTATGTATATGTGTGTGTATATGAATGTGTATGATTGTGTGTATATGTGTGTATGTATGCGTGTGTGTGTGTATACGAGTGTATATATATATGTGTATGACTGTAGCCGTGTCTCAATTCGCAGTGTGCACAGTTTGGAGTGTGCTTTTAAGGGCACTCAGGACTGTGAATACTTGCACAGTCCTGAGTGCACTCCTCGGACCGCATGGGCGTCGGCGAAATGCGACAGGTCCCGCAACTGCCAGATGCAGCCGCCGACTCTTATTTTCTCCTGTAGAAGAAGCAGCGCGCGGTGCATGCTGGGATATGTGTGCATCTTCACACAGTCGGTCCACGCCCCGATTTTTCCATGGAGACGACTGCGGTTTTCAGGGTGCATTTTAACTGCGCATGGGACAAAAATGAAATGGGACTGCGAATTGAGACGCGGCTTGTGTGTGTGATTGTGTATACGGGTGTGTGTATATGTATGTGTATGACTGTGTGTATATGTATGTGTATGACTGTGTGTATATGTATGTGTATGATGGTGTACTTGCAGACCATTTCAAAAAAATTATTATCTTGAAAAAGTTCTTTATTTTTGCATAATTTCAGTCAAACTTCTGGACTCGACAAAGTGAAGCTTGAAAGTTTGATTTTTTTTTTTAATAGAACTTTTTCATAATCTTTTTTTTTGAGATTGTGTGTGTGATTGTGTACGTGTGAGCGCGCGTGTGTTCACCTGGAGGCTGAAAAGACAAAAACATGTGACGACTCTCACTAAAATAAGACAAGAATAAAGCCTAGGGCATTAAATGTGAACCGCACACGACTCCAGACTCTTTTGTACTCCAAGTTTTGTTGTTTTGTTTTGTTTTCAGGGGTTTTTTTTGGTTAGAAAAGGATATTTTTCAAATTTTTGTGGGGATTTTTACCCTTCAAACTACACGTACTTGACCAGACAAAGCTCCTGTCCTCCAGTTTGGGACCCACCCACCAAACCTTGACTAATTGTTTTTATTATTATTTTGGGCAAGAAAAACATTTAATTTTTTATTTTTTTTTACAAAGGAACATGGTGTCATCCATATTGACAGCAGTGCAATCGTACCAACAGAAACGAGAACAACAAAAAATTGCCCGAAAATGAGTGGGAAGAAGAAAAAAACGATGCTCCTGAGTTCAGACTTGAACCCGGCTCAGGATCTGGAGTTTGTCTCTGCGCCTGTTTAAACCCAAAAGGATGGGTTCAGTACAGGAAACAAACTTTTTGTTTTTTGAGAACTTTTTCACCATTCAAGATATCTTTTTGTTTATCCCCATGGCAACAGTCCAAATAATCCATCATTCCTAAACTCATGGATTGGTTTCAGTGAAGTCCATTCTCTAGTCGGCAGCAGCATTAATGATTCCACTGGTTTACAGGAAGTACAAATGGTCTTTTCTCTGCTATTGCTAATGATTCTAGTTTGTTTGATTGAAAACTGAAAAAATGTTCAGTTTTAATCAAATTTAATTTTTATATACTGTATACTTTCTCCCAGTCCACCTAAATAAACCAAAGATGCACTGGAGAAGAATGAAAAACGCATTCATTTTTAAATAAAACCAAACATTTCCTTCTCTGCACTGTCATCTGTTTAACTTTGAGCTCAAAACACAAAACAGCTTTATTTAAATGTTAAATAAAAATGTCATGGTTTAATATTTTAAAGAAACTAAAAGATAAAAAGAGTGGTTCAAACAGAGCAGGAAGTTGGGCTGAAGGTTCTCTGGTCTTCTGTGAATCGACCACAGACCGCTTCCTCTGAGGGCTCGGACAGGCGCATCACGCTGCTTCTTGGAAACCCTAACCCCCTAAAAAAGTTGCATATGATTCAAAATTTTAGTCCCGGATTTGATGCGTGAAAACTATTTGTAAGTTACACTCATCTGTTAGAATGATTACACCGTTACTGGACCACACAATGCTCAAATATCGGTTGAATTGTTCATAAATAATAAAAAGTATCAGAATTTTTTTCTTTTGTTAATGGGCAGTGTAATTGAAACTCCTGTTTAAATCGACTGCTGGTAACATGATTCTCAAACGTATCACACCAAGAACCATCTTAGAACGAGCTTTAACAAAATGAAAGTAACATGTGGTTATATTTGTTAAATTAGACTTTTAGCTTTGGCCCTTGTGTACAGTCTGAGCGTTAAGAATCACTTCTACATTATATCACATACATAGTGGTAAGAATATTTGTAAAATGTATCTGGGTGATTCTCCAACTATCAAAGAATTTGTGTCCCAGGCAGAAATAAGAAAACAAAAACACGTTTGTCATTTTTTATTCATGCTGCACTTACTAGACACAAAGACGAACTTACAAAAAATGTATGATGGATAAATTACTATTTTTATTATATAAAATATGGTTTTATATTGAGTGTTTTTGCTGTATGTCCTTTGTCCCTTGTCCAGGTTTTGGACTCTCAGTCCCTCATAAGACTGAAATTAAATTTGATTTAACAGTAACTTCATTGACAAATGGCACAGAAATTCCTTATTTTAATGAAAAATATCATGTGCTTGAAAGATATATGAGTATTTTATTTATTTTTCATAAAAAGAACACCTGTCCCTAGGGATCACTGTCACTGCCAGGTCATGTTTGTAAATGAGAAGTGGTTCTCAAACAGTTTACCTGGATAAATAAAGGTTAAATAAATACAAATAAAATTTCCACCACAAAATGTAACTTTTCACTTTTTTTTTTTAAACCTTTGTCTACTTGAACCACATCAGTTGTGATGTGACAGGAGCTCATGTTAGCATAGCAGCGTTAGCTCCATGGAAGGAAGGAAACCAGAACAAAATCAAGGTCAAGTTTTACAAAACCTCGAGTAGGTTTATTGGTCGTCATTTCCAAACACTTCATATTTCCTTTGAATGTACAAATAATGAGAAAAATACAATTTTATATTGTGTAATTTGAGTATATTTTATGCTAACTCTAAAACAGATTAGCATGCTAATATGTCATGAGATTTTAAAAGAAATGCTAAACATTGTCATTTCATCACTATTTGTTATTGTTTATTGTTAATTATTTAATATTTATGTCATTTCATTACAAACACTCAGTTAATGTTTCTACACATTGTGATGAAGTAGAACAAATCAAAATATTTCTAAAAATATTGGACTGTAGTTGGAGAATCACCCATTTACAGAACACTGAATACCTATAAAATGTATTTTCTAATGTATTATATATGATAGACTGAGGTTATATTATACTGTAAAGAACATGACATAATTACAGACAACTTTAATTTTGTTACACTGTCTGTTGTGTATTAATTTATATCTTATTACAGACAGAATATTACACATTCTCACACTGTAAGAACAGCATTTTCTATTTTTCTCACTATCACCGTGCAATTCAAAGCCAAAACCTTTTAATTTTTGAAAAAGTAATTATATTCTGAATACCACCAAGTGAAAAAGTAATGCAGTTACTCAAAATTAATATTCTGAATATTGATTCTCCATACACTTACCAGGAAGTAAAATTATAAACTATAAAATTCTAAACACCAAATTGGAAGATTATTAAATATTTTTTTATTTATGTATTTATTTTTATTTTGGGCAAGCAGTTTACAAAAGTAAGCAATTTACATTATTTTTTAAAGTGCAATAAACAGAAATAATAAGCAAAAAAAACATTTGCCCAAAAAGGAGTGGGAAGAAGAAAACTTCTATTCTTCTTCTAAACTTCTATTTTTGCAAATTCTTCAGTAAACTCAATAGTAGCATAAGTAACCTAACCTGTCATGTCAAATTACCTCTATAAATGTCCCATGGCATGAAATTTTCACTTTCTGAGGTTTTTGAACGTTAATGTGAGCTCCCCTACCCTGTTTAGCCCCATCCCTGGTTAAAAGTTGTGAAATGTCTAAACTGAGCATTTGCGATCCTTTTCTGCGTTAAAAAAAATCGGAGCTCAAACGGGCGAGTTTGAACAAGGCACCTGATTGACGTCAGATCGAAAAAAGAAATGCAAATGCAGTTCCACCCCCGTCTGTCTGTACTCAGCGTCTCTGTAAATCACGCCCAGAGAGTTTGGACTGCGAATGCGCTAGGCAATGCGAAATGCATTTTTTTATTTGCCTGGAGGCACGTCCGAGTGTTTCTAGGCTCGGAAGTCCCTTATCTGAGCCTCTGGACCTTTGAACAGCAGTGGTTTGATTTTATTTTCTGTGGAAATGTGTTTATTTTTCAATGGAACGCTTCAAATCTCTCCCCCCGTGCAAAAACACGGAAATGGATCAGCTGAGGGCTCAGAGCCGAGAGCGGAGAGTTTGGCCACGCCTCCACCCTCTACTATAGGCCAGCTCTTTTCTCCTCATTTGCATTCAAGCAACAAGGCCCATTATGGAGTGTTCCAGAGAGAGAAAAAATACTCTTTCTCATCTTATCTCTGTTTCTCATGCACTGAGTGTTGATTTTGAAGAAGGATTCATTTACAGTATTAGGAAACCATTAAGGAGCCATATAAAAGCATCAAGAAGTACCATGTCAAGGGATCTTTAAGGACAGTAAAAAGGTTTATTCTAATCTATTGCACTTTAAATTATCACAAAATTAATGTGTTTTATTTATATTATTTTTAACAAGAAAAAAACACTAAAAATACAAAGCAAAGTTTCCTCCTCTTTGTCTCTGAGCCGTTTGTCTAGACTTTAATCCAGTTTTGTCTAGATTAAACCAGGACTAAAACAGGACTAAAACAGGATTATAACAGGATTAAAACAGGACTAAAACAGGATGAAAACAGGATTAAAACAGGACTAAACCATGATTAAAACAGGACTGAACCAGGACTAAAACAGGATTACAACAGGATTAAAACAGGACTAAAACAGGACTGAACCAGGACTAAAATAGGACTAAAACAGAATTATAACAGGATTAAAACAGGACTAAAACAGGATGAAAACAGGATTAAAACAGGACTAAAACAAGACTTAACCAGGACTAAAACAGGACTAAAACAAGACTGAACCAGGACTAAAACAGGACTAAAACAAGACTTAACCAGGACTAAAACAGGTCTAAAGGCTTACAATAAGATAATCCTTTATCTGTCCCACAATGGGGAAATTGCAGTGTCACAATGCAAGTTTCAGAAACAGTAGGAAAATATGAGCATGCATCAAAATGAAGATAAATAATAATAAGTATGTACAATCAACTAAAAAACACAACACTGTAAGGTTAAAGACACAGGAACGCTGCACAATAAATGTCTTAAAATACAAAGTAAAATTTCCTCCTTTGTCTCTGAGCCGTTCGTATCGACTTTATTCCCTGAACATTTGCTCCCATAAATCACGAGTCGTGGAGTGTGTGGAGTTGTTGCTTCTTGCAGCTGTTGCCACCCCTGGGTCAGATGTCCTGGTTGCCGCGGTGATGGATGCGGTCGCCGTGGTGATTGGTCGGGCGCAGGGCCAGCGCCCGACGAGAAAAGGAGGAGAAAAGGAGGAGGAGGAGGGAAGTACAAGTGTGTGTTACTGCTGAAGAAAAACTGTGCATTCTTACTGTGAGCCGTGTCGCCTCTCCACAGATCTGACCTGTAACTGGGCCTGGTGATGTTACCTGCTCGTCTGTGGTGATAGAAATGTTTAAATGATTCAAAAACTAAAACAGGATTAAAACGGGATTAAAACAGGACTAAAGCAGGACTGAACCAGTAGTAGTAGCAGTAGTAGTAGTAGCAGTAGTAGTAGTAGTACTCGTAGCAGCAGTAGTAGTAGCAGTAGTAGTAGTAGCAGTAGCAGCAGTAGTAGCAGTAGTAGTAGCAGTAGTAGTAGTACTCGTAGTAGTAGTAGTAGTAGCAGTAGCAGCAGTAGTAGTAGTAGCAGCAGTAATAGTAGCAGTAGTAATGGTAGCAGTAGTAATAGTAGCAGCAGCAGTAGCAGTAGTAGTAGTAGTAGTAGTACTCGTAGCAGTAGCAGTAGTAGTAGTAGCAGTAGTAGTAGCAGTAGTAGTAGTAGCAGTAGTAGTAGCAGTAGTAGTAGCAGTAGCAGCAGTAATAGTAGCAGTAGTAATAGTAGCAGTAGCAGCAGCAGTAGTAGTAGCAGTAGTAGTAGTACTCGTAGCAGTAGCAGTAGTAGTAGCAGCAGTAGTAGTAGTAGTAGCAGCAGTAGTAGCAGTAGTAGTAGTAGTAGCAGTAGTAGCAGTAGCAGCAGCAGTAGTAGTAGTAGTAGTACTCGTAGCAGTAGCAGCAGTAGTAGTAGTAGTAGTAGCAGTAGCAGCAGTAGTAGTAGTAGCAGTAGTAGTAGTACTCGTAGCAGCAGTAGTAGTAGTAGTAGCAGTAGTAGTAGTAGCAGTAGCAGCAGTAGTAGTAGTAGTAGCAGTAGCAGCAGTAGTAGTAGTAGTAGCAGTAGCAGCAGTAGTAGTAGTAGTAGCAGTAGCAGCAGTAGTAGTAGTAGTAGCAGTAGCAGTAGCAGTAGTAGTAGTACTTGTAGTAGTAGCAGCAGTAGCAGTAGTAGTAGTAGCAGTAGTAGTAGTAGTAGTAGCAGTAGTAGTAGCAGTAGCAGTAGTAGTAGTACTCGTAGTAGTAGTAGTCTGTTAAACCTTCTCTGTGGCCTTCAGTCTTGTCCCTCTCCTGCTCGTGGCTCAGACGACACGTGACTCAGTTTTTAAATGATTATTGATCGCCATTTCAGAGCGAGATGGACAAAGAAAACCTCATCCCCCAAAGGTCAAACTGTTCTGACTCCAACTGGAGATTTAAAGCTAGTACGAGATTTTCTCTTCTAATGTCGTTTCCTCGTCACACATCACTGCAGATTTAGGCTGATTTAGGCTTGTGACGAGGAAACATCTTTATCAGAGAACAGCGTAACATGTTGTCTTTAATATACTCACAAAACATTGATTACAAACCAATGTTGAATTTCCCCTGGTTCAGTCCATTACCATGGTCCCATTGTCCTTTCCAGCAGAGGGCAGTGTTCACATTATAACCCCACTGCTCTGCGCACACCTCTGTGTTCAGTCAGCTTTAGTGTCAAAAACCATATGTACAGGTTGCACATACAGGATTTGAAATTGCAGCGCCCCCTAGGCCCACAGTGAACATAAAACATCTGATAAACAAGACAATAAATCCCATGACTAAAACATCACATATAATACAAATAGGTAAAACAATCTGTGGCATAACAAAGCTCAAATAGTGTCATTTAAGCATCAGTGTCATTTAAGCATCAGTGTCAGTATCATTTAAGCGGCAGTGTCATTTAAGTGTCATTTAAGCAACAATATCAGTGTCATTTAAGCAGCAGTGTCATTTAAGTGTCATTTAAGCAGCAGTGCCAGTGTCATTGAAGCAGCAGTGTAAGTGTCATTAGGGTTAGGGTTAGCAATGTCAGTGTCATTTAAGCAGCAGTGCCAGTGTCATTTAATTATCATTTAAGCAGCCGTGTCAGTGTCATTTAAGCAGCAATGTCAGTGTCATTTAAGCAGCAATGCCAGTGTCATTTAAGTGCCATTTAAGCAGCAATGCCAGTGTCATTTAAGCAGCAGTGCCAGTGTCATTTAATTATCATTTAAGCAGCAGTGTCAGTGTCATTTAAGCAGCAATGTCAGTGTCATTTAAGCAGCAATGTCAGTGTCATTTAAGCAGCAGTATCATTTAAGCTGCAATGCCAGTGTCATTTAAGCAGCAATGTAAGTGTCATTTAAGCAGCAATGTCAGTGTAATTTAAGCAGCAGTGTCATTTAAGTGTCATTTAAGCAGCAGTGTCAGTGTCATTTAAGCAGCAATGTCAGTGTCATTTAAGCAGCAGTGTCATTTAAGTGTCATTTAAGCAGCAGTGTCATTTAAGTGTCATTTAAGCAGCATTGCCAGTGTCATTGAAGCAGCAGTGTAAGTGTCATTAGGGTTAGGGTTAGCAATGTCAGTGTCATTCAAGCAGCAGTGCCAGTGTCATTTAATTATCATTTAAGCAGCCGTGTCAGTGTTATTTAAGCAGCAATGCCAGTGTCATTTAAGTGCCATTTAAGCAGCAATGTCAGTGTCATTTAAGCAGCAGTGCCAGTGTCATTTAATTATCATTTAAGCAGCAGTGTCAGTGTCATTTAAGCAGCAATGTCAGTGTCATTTAAGCAGCAATGTCAGTGTCATTTAAGTGTCATTTAAGCAGCAGTATCATTTAAGCTGCAATGCCAGTGTCATTTAAGCAGCAATGTCAGTGTCATTTAAGCAGCAATGTCAGTGTCATTTAAGCAGCAGTGTCATTTAAGTGTCATTTAAGCAGCAGTGTCATTTAAGCAGCAGTGTCAGTGTCATTTAAGCAGCAATGTCAGTGTCATTTAAGCAGCAGTGCCAGTGTAATTTAATTATCATTTAAGCAGCCGTGTCAGTGTCATTTAAGCAGCAATGTCGGTGTCATTTAAGCAGCAATGCCAGTGTCATTTAAGTGCAATTTAAGCAGCAATGTCAGTGTCATTTAAGCAGCAGTGCCAGTGTCATTTAATTATCATTTAAGCAGCAGTGTCAGTGTCATTTAAGCAACAATGTCAGTGTCATTTAAGCAGCAATGTCAGTGTCATTTAAGTGTCATTTAAGCAGCAGTATCATTTAAGCTGCAATGCCAGTGTCATTTAAGCAGCAATGTCAGTGTCATTTAAGCAGCAATGTCAGTGTCATTTAAGCAGCAGTGTCATTTAAGTGTCATTTAAGCAGCAGTGTCATTTAAGCAGCAGTGTCAGTGTCCTTTGTGTCCTCTCCATTCAGATCATCATCACTCTCACGGTCTTCGAGGACCAGGATGTGAGGACGACACAGAAGAGACAAGAGAGGAGGAGAAAGCCGTCCATTCTTACTGTGAGCCGTGTCACCTCTCCACAGATCTGACCCAGATGTTCCCAGCTTTTATTATATATAGATTATATATATATAATTATTCAACATTGACTCTTTAAAAGGAACTTTAAGCCTTGTTATAATGTTGTTTCCTTGTCAAAAACAGACCTGGGGTTGTGTTTTGTTTCATTCACATGTTCTTTATTATTCGTCTGTTTACATCTCCAAAGCTCAAAATGCTCTGTTCCACCTTATGATGTCATGAAGCGGTAGTTTTAAAGTAAATAGCTACTTTAATTCAGTAAAGATTGGCTGAAATAGGCTGATCCAAAAATGATTCTAGTGAAGGCGTATGGAGTTTAAAAACACAGTGGAGCACTTCTTGTATTACCACGTGACATCACAAGGTAAAAGAGAGTGTTTTCAGTTTGAAAGAAGATTTCAGCACATGCATTTACTTCTGTGAATTAAACACTGGATTTATACAGCGCCTTTAAAGAAACCCAAAGATACTACTGTAGCCACAGCTGCCCTGGGACAGACCCAAACAAAGCTGCCAATCTGCACCATTGGCTTCTCCAACCAACTGAAGTGACTGAAGTGCTTTGCCTAAAGACACAACGACCACTGCCTCCCCACTGTGGCACTTGGAATTTTCTGTCCGAGCCTAATGCAAAATCGACTTTTTGGAGCTTTTGACCATCGACAACACTGTTCCCTCGTCAAAAACCTGTCTGAATGAGGCTTTAGACGTCGTCCATGCATGTTTGAGTAATTTAGGGATCTTTCCCAGACCCTATTCAAACCCTCTTTACGGTTTAGCTGTGAGATTGTGTGCAATTCTCCGCCCACAAGCCTACGTCACCCACGACAATTCTCCATAAATACACAAAAACATGATACAATAGTCTACAACAGGCATGGGCAAACTATGGCCCGGGGGCTATATGCGGCCCGTTAAGATTCTTAATCCGGCCCGCCGAGCTTGAAGAAATTATATTAATAAACCTGTTAATGTTTTAATTTCCCTGCAATTCTGGCGTTTTCCATTAGCTGGCGCATTAAATACATTGACCTTTGTTGAGGCGTTTTGCTCCACGTTTGTGCTTTACTCTTTGACCCCTCAGTCCTCCTGTAAAGATGAGCGGAGCTAAGAAAAGAAAAGTGGACAGAGAATGTCGAGTGTTTAATAAGGAGTGGACAAGTAAATATTTTTTCACCAAATATTTATCAGCTGCTGTATGCCTGATATGCCAAGAGACTGTAGTGTTTTTTAAAGAATATAATATCAGCCGTCACTTTGCCACAAAACATGCTAACTATGCTAGCAAGCAGTCAACGAAAGAACGAAAGAACCTGAAGGAGAACAGAACTTTCAGTGCTTTAATATAGTAACTGTTAGTAATTTTTTTAAAAAGGATTTTATTAATACAATTTTCTATGTTTTAAGAGTCATTTCAATAAATAGCTAAATACCGTGGAACTTGAAAGACGGACATTTTGTTGTAATGCTTTTTTTTTTTTTTAATTTTTATTGAAATAAAGCACATGTTTTCTACACATCCCATGTTATTTTTAGTGTTTTTACCAAAACACTAAATCCACCTGCTCCTGGTCCGGCCCTTCTGTCAAATTTTAGAACCCTTTGTGGCCCACGAGTCAAAAAGTTTGCCCACCCCTGGTCTACAACTTCACAAACCTGGCTCGATGTGCTGTAGTGTTCATTTACCTCGATTGGAGTCGGGTTTGTGGAGCTGCAGACCCAAATAAAACCATCCAGACGACAGATAACATGATTTTATTTGTGTCTATTATATAGGGGAAAAGTTCCACAGTGGAGCTTTAACACTGGTCTCATTAAAAGCAGTGTTAGGAGTGTTTCCAGAGCCGCGCGGTCACAGAGCTCCAGTGTCCGAGCTGCACCTGCCCCGGCTTCATTAGCATCTGCGCTGAAGAACACTCAATCTACTCTGAGCGGCCAAAAATCTACTCGAGAACGAAAAACGTTACTTCAAAACGTTCTGTGGACTCTTTCACAACGTCCGGCTACAGTCAAATGAAGCTCACCGAGGCTAGCAGTGATGGGGGTGAATTTGGAGCTTCTAGGAACAGGAAAATAAAAACATGAACAATTTAAGACCAAAATGATGAGGCATTTGTCCTGTTTTAGTCCTGTTTTAGTCCCGTTTTAATCCTGTTTTAGTCCCGTTTTAGTCCCGTTTTAGTCCTGTTTTAGTCCCGTTTTAGTCCTGTTTTAGTCCTGTTTTAATCTTGTTTTAGTCCTGTTTTAGTCCTGTTTTAATCCTGTTTTAATCCTGTTTGAATCCTGCTTTAATCTTGTTTTAGTCCTGCATTAGTTCTGGTTCAGTCCTGTTTTAGTCCGGTTTTAATCCTGTTTTAATCCTGTTTTAATCCTGTTTTAATCCTGTTTTAATCTTGTTTTAGTCCTGTTTTAGTTCTGGTTCAGTCCTGTTTTAGTCCTGTTTTAGTCCTGTTTTAATCTTGTTTTAGTCCTGTTTTAGTCCTGTTTTAATCTTGTTTTAATCTTGTTTTAATCCTGTTTTAATCTTGTTTTAGTCCTGTTTTAGTTCTGGTTCAGTCCTGTTTTAGTCCTGTTTTAGTCCTGTTTTAGTCCTGTTTTAGTCCTGTTTTAATCTTGTTTTAGTCCTGTTTTAGTCCTGTTTTAGTCCTGTTTTAATCCTGTTTTAGTCCTGTTTTAATCCTGTTTTAGTCCTGTTTTAATCTTGTTTTAGTCCTGTTTTAATCTTGTTTTAGTCCTGTTTTAATCCTGTTTTAATCTTGTTTTACTCCTGTTTTAGTTCTGGTTCAGTCCTGTTTTAGTCCTGTTTTAATCCTGTTTTAGTCCTGTTTTAATCTTGTTTTAATCTTGTTTTAGTCCTGTTTTAATCCTGTTTTAATCCTGTTTTAATCTTTGATAACAGGAGAAGTTCAATTTGTCAACTGGACAAAGTTTGTTTGGTTGAAAACGTTTCGCCGCTCATCCGAGAGGCTTCGTCAGCTCTAATAAGAATACTGGTAAGACACTTGCTTATATCTTGCTGTAGGGAGGAGCTACCTAGCTAACTACTTTCCGGAACTATCTCATTGGTTTCCGTCTTTTGTTTCTCTGGCGTCTAGCTGACGATCCCTATTCATCCCTACACGCCTGTTTTCCACACCTCTGGCCCTGACCTGGCTAACCCTATTGTTTCCCTGTTTGTTTGATCTAGGCTTAATAATGGAATTGTAGATGGGATGCAAATTATGTCTTACTCCACCATTTCTGTTCAGAGAAGGATTCTCTTTTTTGACAAAAATAGCCTCTTTAACTCTAACTAATATAAGCAAGTGTCTTACCAGTATTCTTATTAGAGCTGACGAAGCCTCTCGGATGAGCGGCGAAACGTTTTCAACCAAACAAACTTTGTCCAGTTGACAAATTGAACTTCTCCTGTTATCATGGATTCTACCTGGACGACTGAGGGACTTTTCACACACCTGTTTTAATCCTGTTTTAGTCCTGTTTTAATCTTGTTTTAGACCTGTTTTAGACCTGTTTTAGTCCTGGTTCAGTCCTGTTTAATCCTGTTTTAGTACTGTTTTAGTCCAGTCAAATGAAGCTCACCGAGGCTAGCAGTGATGGGGGTGAATTTGAAGCTTAAGAATTTGGAGTTTCGAGGAATAAGAAAATAAAAACACGAACAATTTAAGACCAAAATGACCAGGCTCACTGCAGCAGATACAGAGACGGACGGCAGTTTTTCAATGTAAAGTCAATTGGAGCCAGAGTCAGTGGAGCCAGAAGTGCCCCCATGCTCACTTCCTGTTTGGAACGTGGCGGCTAGCGGGTTAGCTGTGTCCATTATACTTCAAAATCATATTATTCAAGTAGAAGTACGTGGTATTAAGTCCAATAAAGTACTCAAATACCTGAAACGTGATTGATCATTTGAAGTTAAAGTTGGAAGGACAAACATGAAATTATAAATAAACAAAAACTTAAATTTAAAACTTAAATTTTATCAGAAGGAGCTGTTTTTCTGCTCTCAAATCACTGCTGTTACTCCCATTTTTATATGTGACCCACAATGACCACTGTGAAATACGTTTTTACAAGTGAAATCAACAAATTGATCCTTCATTAAATCACTTTAAAGCTTTAGATTTCACTATTTCACTTTTTGAATCACACTTTTGGTTTGTTTTTAAAATCAAATCAGAGTTTTGAAAGAGTTTTTCATTGGTTCAAATCCTCCATGTTTCACTGTGTCGTCATGTCAACAGAATCACCGCCTCTCATCACTGTTCCTCTCTTTCTCTATGTCACTCTCTCCATTCTTCTCTTTCTCTATCTCTTTCCTCTCTTTCTCTTCCTCCTCTGTCTCTTTCTCTCTCCCTCCCCTCTCTACCGCCCTCTCTCTACTCTCTCCATTCATCTCCTTCTCTCTTTCCCTCTCTCTCTCTCTCTTTCTTCTCTTTCTCTCATTCCTTCTTTAGCCCTCTATTCCTTTCTGCCTCTCTCTCTCCTTCTCTCTTTCTCTCTCTTCCTCTCTCACCTCTCCTCTCTCCTTCTTTACTCCTCTCTCCCTCCCTTTCCTTCTCTCTCCATCTCTCTCTCTCTCCCTCTTTCTCTCTCTCCCTCTTTCTCGCTCCTGTATGTCAATATCTAGCCACCACCCCTCCCTCTCCTCCTCATTCTATCTCTCTTTCTCCTCCTCTTCCTTCCTCCCTCCCCCTGTATCTCTCCATATTTCTCCCTCCCTCTCTCTCTCCTTTATCTTTACACCAACACTCCTTCTCTCCTCACTTCTCTCTCTCTCTATCTTTCTTTCTCTTCCTTCTCCTCCATATCTCTTGCTCCCTCTCTCTCCCTCCCTTTCTCTTTCTCTCTCTCCTCTCTCTCTCTCTCTTTCTCTCCTTTATGTTAATATCTATACAGCAAAACTCCTTCTCTCCTCCCTCCTCTCTCTCTCTGTCTTTCTTTCTCTTCCTTCTCCTCCATCTCTTGCTCTCTCTCTCTCCCTTCTCTCTCTCTTTCTCTTCCTCCTCTCTCCATCCTCTCTATCTCTCACTCTCTTTAAATCAATCTCTCTTTCCTCGTCCTCTTTCTCTCCTGTACACCAATATGTAGCTCCCACCTCTCCCTCTCTCCTCCCTTTTCTGTCTCTCTCTTCCTCTTCCTCCTCCTTCTCCCTCCCTCCTTCTCTTTCTCTTCCTCTCTCTTCTCTTCCCCCTCCTCCTCCCTCCATACTTCTCTCTCTCTCATTAAATCAATCCCTCTCTCTCGGCCTCACATCGATATCCAAACCTGACCTTGGTCTCACAGAACTGCCCGAAACGTCTTTGTGAAGTCGTTTATTACAATATTTACTCCCCAAACACTTTAAATGAGACAACTAACTGGCAAATGTAAGAACAGATAAAAAGTACATTTATTTCATTAAAAATAATTAAAACGTATCAATATTTGGAACAATCACAGTTTGAATCTGTGAACGAATGAGGAACTGACATTTTCTTTCATTGAGACATAAGAAAAAGAAGCGACTCATATTTATTCTAAACAAACTAAATAAACGTCGTCAAAAATACAAAAATACTATTCAAGTGTTCTGGAGTCTCTGATCTGTTTTCTTCTTATTCCTTTTTTCAGCGTCGTTATTGACGTTTCCAGAACTGAACCAGGACTAAAACAGGATTAAAACAGGACTAAAACAGGACTAAAACAGAACTAAAACAGGATTAAAACAGGACTAAAACAGGACTAAAACAGAACTAAAACAGGATTAAAACAGGATTAAAACAGGATTAAAACAGGACTGAACCAGGACTGAAGCAGGACTAAAACAGGACTAAAACAGGACTAAAATAGGACTAAAACAGGACTAAAACAGGACTAAAACAGGACTAAAACAGGACTAAAACAGGACTGAAGCAGGACTAAAACAGGACTAAAATAGGACTAAAACAGGATTAAAACAGGACTGAACCAGGACTAAAACAGGACTAAAACAGAACTAAAACAGGATTAAAACAGGATTAAAACAGGACTGAACCAGGACTGAAGCAGGACTAAAACAGGACTAAAACAGGACTGAAGCAGGACTAAAACAGGACTAAAACAGGACTAAAACAGGACTAAAACAGGACTAAAACAGGACTGAAGCAGGACTAAAACAGGACTAAAACAGGACTAAAACAGGACTAAAACAGGACTGAAGCAGGACTAAAACAGGACTAAAACAGGACTAAAACAGGACTGAACCAGGACTAAAACAGGACTAAAACTGGATTAAAACAGGACTGAACCAGGACTAAAACAGGACTAAAACAGGACTAAAACAGGACTGAACCAGGACTAAAACAGGACTAAAACTGGATTAAAACAGGACTGAAGCAGGACTAAAACAGGACTAAAACAGGACTGAAGCAGGACTAAAACAGGACTAAAACAGGACTAAAACAGGACTGAACCAGGACTAAAACAGGACTAAAACTGGATTAAAACAGGACTGAACCAGGACTAAAGCAGGACTAAAACAGGACTAAAACAGGATTAAAACAGGACCGAACCAGGACTAAAACAGGACTGAACCAGGACTAAAACAGGACTGAACCAGGACTAAAACAGGACTAAAACAGGACTAAAACAGGACTAAAACAGGACTAAAACAGAATTAAAACAGGACTGAACCAGGACTAAAACAGGACTAAAGCAGGACTAAAGCAGGACTAAAGCAGGACTAAAACAGGACTAAAACAGGATTAAAACAGGACCGAACCAGGACTAAAACAGGACTGAACCAGGACTAAAACAGGACTGAACCAGGACTAAAACAGGACTAAAACAGGACTAAAACAGGACTAAAACGGGACTAAAACAGGACTGAACCAGGACTAAAACAGGACTAAAACTGGATTAAAACAGGACTGAACCAGGACTAAAACAGGACTAAAACAGGACTGAAGCAGGACTAAAACAGGACTAAAACAGGACTGAACCAGGACTAAAACAGGACTAAAACTGGATTAAAACAGGACTGAACCAGGACTAAAACAGGACTAAAACAGGACTAAAACAGGACTGAAGCAGGACTAAAACAGGACTAAAACAGGACTAAAACAGGACTAAAACAGGACTGAAACAGGACTAAAACAGGACTGAAACAGGACTAAAACAGGACTAAAACAGGACTGAAGCAGGACTAAAACAGGACTAAAACAGGACTGAAGCAGGACTAAAACAGGACTAAAACAGGACTGAACGAGGACTAAAACAGGACTAAAACAGAACTGAAGCAGGACTAAAATAGGACTAAAACAGGACTAAAACAGGACTAAAACAGGACTGAAGCAGGACTAAAATAGGACTAAAACAGGACTAAAACAGAACTAAAACAGGATTAAAACAGGATTAAAACAGGACTGAACCAGGACTGAAGCAGGACTAAAACAGGACTAAAACAGGACTAAAACAGGACTAAAATAGGACTAAACCAGGACTGAACCAGGACTAAAACAGGACTGAACCAGGACTAAAACAGGACTAAAACAGGACTGAACCAGGACTAAAACAGGACTGAACCAGGACTAAAACAGGACTAAAACTGGATTAAAACAGGACTGAACCAGGACTAAAACAGGACTGAACCAGGACTAAAACAGGACTAAAACAGGACTAAAACAGGACTAAAACAGGACTGAACCAGGACTAAAACAGGACTAAAACTGGATTAAAACAGGACTGAACCAGGACTAAAACAGGACTGAAGCAGGACTAAAACAGGACTAAAACAGGACTAAAACAGGACTAAAACAGGACTAAAACAGGACTAAAACAGGACTGAACCAGGACTAAAACAGGACTAAAACAGGACTAAAACAGGACTAAAACAGGATTAAAACAGGACCGAACCAGGACTAAAACAGGACTGAACCAGGACTAAAACAGGACTGAACCAGGACTAAAACAGGACTAAAACAGGACTAAAACAGGACTAAAACAGGACTAAAACAGGACTGAACCAGGACTAAAACTGGACTGAAACAGGACAAAACAGGACTGAAACAGGACTAAAACAGGACTAAAACAGGACTGAAGCAGGACTAAAACAGGACTAAAACAGGACTGAAGCAGGACTAAAACAGGACTAAAACAGAACTGAAGCAGGACTAAAACAGGACTGAAGCAGGACTAAAACAGGACTAAAACAGGACTGAAGCAGGACTAAAATAGGACTAAAACAGGACTAAAACAGGACTAAAACAGGACTGAAACAGGACAAAACAGGACTGAAACAGGACTAAAACAGGACTGAAACAGGACTGAAGCAGGACTAAAACAGGACTAAAACAGGACTAAAACAGGACTGAACCAGGACTAAAACAGGACTAAAACTGGATTAAACCAGGACTGAACCAGGACTAAAACAGGACTAAAGCAGGACTAAAGCAGGACTAAAGCAGGACTAAAACAGGATTAAAACAGGACCGAACCAGGACTAAAACAGGACTGAACCAGGACTAAAACAGGACTGAACCAGGACTAAAACAGGACTAAAACAGGACTAAAACAGGACTAAAACAGGACTGAACCAGGACTAAAACAGGACTAAAACTGGATTAAAACAGGACTGAACCAGGACTAAAACAGGACTAAAACAGGACTGAAGCAGGACTAAAACAGGACTAAAACAGGACTAAAACAGGACTGAAGCAGGACTAAAACAGGACTAAAACAGGACTAAAACAGGACTAAAACAGGACTGAACCAGGACTAAAACAGGACTAAAACTGGACTAAAACAGGACTAAAACAGGACTGAAACAGGACTGAAACAGGACAAAACAGGACTGAAACAGGACTAAAACAGGACTAAAACAGGACTGAAGCAGGACTAAAACAGGACTAAAACAGGACTGAAGCAGGACTAAAACAGGACTAAAACAGGACTGAACGAGGACTAAAACAGGACTAAAACAGAACTGAAGCAGGACTAAAACAGGACTAAAACAGGACTGAACGAGGACTAAAACAGGACTAAAACAGAACTGAAGCAGGACTAAAACAGGACTAAAACAGGACTGAAGCAGGACTAAAACAGGACTAAAACAGGACTGAAGCAGGACTAAAACAGGACTAAAACAGGACTGAACGAGGACTAAAACAGGACTAAAACAGAACTGAAGCAGGACTAAAACAGGACTGAAGCAGGACTAAAACAGGACTAAAACAGGACTGAAGCAGGACTAAAACAGGACTAAAACAGGACTAAAACAGGACTGAAGCAGGACTAAACAGGACTAAAACAGGACTGAAGCAGGACTAAAATAGGACTAAAACAGGACTAAAACAGGACTAAAACAGGACTAAAATAGGACTAAAACAGGACTAAAACAGGACTGAAGCAGGACTAAAATAGGACTAAAACAGGACTAAAACAGGACTAAAACAGGACTGAAGCAGGACTAAAACAGGACTAAAACAGGACTAAAACAGGACTAAAACAGGACTGAACCAGGACTAAAACAGGACTAAAACTGGATTAAAACAGGACTGAACCAGGACTAAAACAGGACTAAAGCAGGACTAAAGCAGGACTAAAGCAGGACTAAAACAGGACTAAAACAGGACTAAAACAGGACTAAAACAGGACTGAACCAGGACTAAAACAGGACTAAAGCAGGACTAAAACAGGACTGAACCAGGACTGAACCAGGATTAAAACAGGACTAAAGCAGGACTAAAACAGGACTAAAGCAGGACTAAAACAGGACTGAACCAGTTTATTTCATTAAATTGATCTACTGTATATTCCAGGATTAAAACAGGACTAAAGCAGGACTAAAACAGGACTAAAACAGGACTGAACCAGGACTAAAACAGGACTAAAACTGGATTAAAACAGGACTGAACCAGGACTAAAACAGGACTAAAGCAGGACTAAAGCAGGACTAAAGCAGGACTAAAACAGGACTAAAACAGGACTAAAACAGGACTAAAACAGGACTGAACCAGGACTAAAACAGGACTAAAGCAGGACTAAAACAGGACTAAAGCAGGACTAAAACAGGACTAAAACAGGACTAAAACAGGACTGAACCAGGACTAAAACAGGACTAAAACTGGATTAAAACAGGACTGAACCAGGACTAAAACAGGACTAAAACAGGACTGAAGCAGGACTAAAACAGGACTAAAACAGGACTAAAACAGGACTAAAACAGGACTAAAACAGGACTGAACCAGGACTAAAACAGGACTAAAACAGGACTAAAACAGGACTGAAACAGGACTAAAACAGGACTAAAACAGGACTAAAACAGGACTGAAACAGGACTGAAACAGGACAAAACAGGACTGAAACAGGACTAAAACAGGACTAAAACAGGACTGAAGCAGGACTAAAACAGGACTAAAACAGGACTGAAGCAGGACTAAAACAGGACTAAAACAGGACTGAACGAGGACTAAAACAGGACTAAAACAGAACTGAAGCAGGACTAAAACAGGACTGAAGCAGGACTAAAACAGGACTAAAACAGGACTGAAGCAGGACTAAAATAGGACTAAAACAGGACTAAAACAGGACTAAAACAGGACTAAAACAGGACTGAAGCAGGACTAAACAGGACTAAAACAGGACTGAAGCAGGACTAAAATAGGACTAAAACAGGACTAAAACAGGACTAAAACAGGACTAAAATAGGACTAAAACAGGACTAAAACAGGACTGAAGCAGGACTAAAATAGGACTAAAACAGGACTAAAACAGGACTAAAACAGGACTGAAGCAGGACTAAAACAGGACTAAAACAGGACTAAAACAGGACTAAAACAGGACTGAACCAGGACTAAAACAGGACTAAAACTGGATTAAAACAGGACTGAACCAGGACTAAAACAGGACTAAAGCAGGACTAAAGCAGGACTAAAGCAGGACTAAAACAGGACTAAAACAGGACTAAAACAGGACTAAAACAGGACTGAACCAGGACTAAAACAGGACTAAAGCAGGACTAAAACAGGACTGAACCAGGACTGAACCAGGATTAAAACAGGACTAAAGCAGGACTAAAACAGGACTAAAGCAGGACTAAAACAGGACTGAACCAGTTTATTTCATTAAATTGATCTACTGTATATTCGGAACAACCACATGTTTGTGATCATATTTATTCTAAACAAACTAAATAAACGTCGTCAAAAATACTCAATATCTCAAGTGTTCTGGAGTCTGATCTGTTTTCTTCTTCCTTCTTTTCAGCGTCGTTATTGACGTTTCCATCGTTCCGCAGAATCGATGTGAAGACGCGGCTTTGAGCGAAAGTGCCGATAATTCCCTCCGCGTAATTGCTTTGTTGATTTGAAAGAATTGTTCCATCGATGTGTATGTTTTTCATTTTTTCTTTCTTTTTCTTTATTTATTTATTTTTTTACAAGAAAACACCACTCTTAACAGCTACAGCGCTTCTGTCTTTTTTTTCTTTTTTTTCCCCTCAGGTTTTAAAGATAATTGTACAGAACCGAGCTGTCAGTGTTCCTTTTATGATGTTTTTTTTTTATCTAAATGTGGTGATTCTGCTTCGAGGAACTGCTAAAAGGCGCATTATGTAACTTTTCTTTGTTTCTATGGTGATTATGGTGGTTAAATTGATGGATTTTCCCACAATATAACGTGGCCGAGTTACAGGTCAGATCTGTGGAGAGGTGACCCAACGTTCAATACCTGTTTTTAAAGCTTTTTTGAGCTGTAAAACACTTGTAATTTAATAAATACAGATTTTTTAAAATATTTAACTGTGATGCCAGGCTGTCAAACCTACCAAGCAAAGCAATAACATCTCCATGGAAACAATCATGTCAGAAAAGTTACACAGAGCACTTTTTTTTAAACCCTAGAGCACTATCGCCGACAGAGGAATGTAAGAATGTAATGAATTTAATGTAAGAGGATGTAAGGAATAGGTAAGTAAGAGAATGTGTATCTATCCTTATTTAGTGCAGTGGTTATGAATAAATATCACAAAGTGGTGATTTCAAAGGGAATTCTTATGGTGAAAACAATATTTTAGTCAACTGGTCATTTTTACCCACTGAAAAAATACAATTTTTTGTTTGTTTTTTTAGGAATTTTGGAGCATGTTTTTAGGGAATTCCTATGTTTGTTTGTTTTTTTCATTTTGTTCCACATACCACAGTTGAAAATAAAATAAAACCACTCTAATGTATCTTGTGTTGTCATATTTTGATCTGTTTTTCATGACAAGTACTTTTTGTTGGGTTTATTATATCGGGTAAAAATGACCCGGCAAAAGTGATGGTGATACTTTTTATAGCAAAAGGGTTAAATTACAAGGAAATGTGCCAAAATACAGAAATGGACATTGTTTATATGAATAGATTTCATCTAGTTTTGTAAACGCAGCCATAGAAAAAGGCTTGTCTAGTTATTTTGTTAAAGCTGCACTATGTAACTTTTCTGGTGGGGGATTTGCCACTTTGCTGGTCTCCAGCACTAAAACTCTTTTGCTAACATTGCTGTGTCAACACTGGATGGCACTGAAATAGAAAAGGTATCATCCTATAAGTATTTAGGAATTTGGTTGGATGATAAGATGTCTCTCAGTGTTCATATTGAAAGCCTCTGTAAGAAATTAATAATTCATAGCATTTATATAACGCCTTTCATGACACCCAAAGCGCTTTACAGTTCATTGTTCATTTACCCCACACTTGGTGGTGGTAAGCTACTTTCTGTAGCCACAGCTGCCCTGGGGCAGACTGACGGAAAGCGAGGCTGCCAATCTGCGCCATCAGCCCATCCGACCACCTCCAACACTCACCCACACTCCACTTTCATCCTAGGCAATGTGGGTGAAGTGTCTTGCCTAAGGACACAACGACAGTTTTTGCAACTGGCGCCCCCCTGTGGCACCTGGAATTCCCAGTGGTCTCCCATCCAAGTACTAACCAGGCCCTGCCTTGCTTAGCTTCTGAGATCTGACGGGATCAGGCTTTGACAAGCAGGTATGGCCACAAATTGAGACCAAAGTTGGGTTTCTTCTTTAGAATGAGGAAGTGCTTTCCCTATTATGCAAGGAGAAGGTTAGTTCAGAGCACATTCCTGTCAGTGCTTGACTATGGGGACACATTGTATATGCACTCCAGTTTATTCCTGCTTAAAAAGCTGGATGTGTTGTACCACTCAGCTCTGCGTTTCATTACAGGTTCATCAGCGAGGACTCACCACTGCACTCTGTATGAAACTGTACAATGGCCCTCCCTCTCCCTCAGAAGAAAAATTCATGCACTGATTTTTATTGCTAAAGCCCTAATGGGTAAACTACCTCTGTACATTTTTAATTTGCTTTCTTTTCATAACAGTGGTTACCGCACAAGGTCATCAGAAAAAATACTTTTACATCCTCCACAAACAAGAACAGAACTTGGTAAAAACGCATTCTCTTCATATGCACCAAGGCTTTGGAATGAACTTCAAGCCACTTTAAATCTCATAATTCTTCCATCCATAAATTCTTTTAAAGACCTGTTAAGGGAAACGGTAACTAAGCACTGCAATTGTTTTTAATTATATGTTTTGTTGTGATGTCTGCTTTTTAGTTGTCTGTGTACATAGACAACAGAATTGATGTGTTTTGTCTGTTTAGAGGTGATGTAGCTGTGGATTGTCCTGTCGTTTGTGTTTGTTTTTATTGAAATGTAACTTGTGGCCGCCTTCTTGGCCAGGACTCTCTGGCAGAAGAGTTACTGTAACTCAATGGGACCACTTCCTGGTTAAAGAAAGGTTAAATAAAAAAATAAAAAAACAGGACTGAACCAGGACTCAACCAGGATTAAAACAGGACTGAACCAGGACTAAAACAGGACTAAAACAGGATTAAAACAGGATTAAAACAGGACTAAAACAGGACTAAAACAGGACTAAAACAGGATTAAAACAGGATTAAAACAGGACTAAAACAGGATTAAAACAGGATTAAAACAGGACTAAAACAGGATTAAAACAGGACTAAAACAGGATTAAAACAGGATTAAAACAGGATTAAAACAGGACTAAAACAGGATTAAAACAGGATTAAAACAGGACTAAAACAGGACTGAACCAGGACTAAAACAGGATTAAAACAGGAATAAAACAGGACTAAAACAGGACTAAAACAGGACTAAAACATGACTAAAACAGGACTGAACCAGGACTGAACCAGGACTAAAACAGGACTAAAACAGGACTAAAACAGTACTTAACCAGGACTAGACATACAGTAGCTATTTCTTTTGTTAAAGCTGCACTATATAACTTTTCCGGTGGGCATTTGCCACTTTACTGGTCTCCATGGAGATGTTTTAGTTTTGCCTGCTCTACATTTATGAACTTGCATATATTCTGTGCTTTTATTGCAGAAATACGTTGAGAAACATGCATCGTACTGTGACTGTGACAGATCTGATATGGAATTTGGCCCAGAGGCGTAGTCTGCTTATCTCCAAGGAGTTTAATGCAACACCGTGGAACATTCAAGCAGGTGGCGGACCGTCAGAAGATAAAATAAATGTATAAATGAAAATGTTCTTGTGCTGATGTGAAATGAGTGTTTTACTTTTTTTTCCGTTTTGTGAAAAGCTCAGTGTGGACGTGAGGTTTGTCGTCATGGAAACAAGCGTGGACCTCAAACATGAGACTCATTCACAACAACAGCATCAGTGCATCACAGGACTGAACCAGGACTGAACCAGGACTGAACCAGGACTGAACCAGGACTGAACCAGGACTGAAGCAGGACTAAAACAGGACTAAAACAGGACTAAAACAGGACTAAAACAGGACTGAACCAGGACTGAACCAGGACTGAACCAGGACTGAAGCAGGACTGAAGCAGGACTAAAACAGGACTAAAACAGGACTGAACCAGGACTGAACCAGGACTGAACCAGGACTGAACCAGGACTGAAGCAGGACTAAAACAGGACTAAAACAGGACTAAAACAGGACTAAAACAGGACTGAACCAGGACTGAACCAGGACTGAACCAGGACTGAAGCAGGACTAAAACAGGACTAAAACAGGACTGAACCAGGACTAAAACAGGACTAAAACAGGACTGAACCAGGACTAAAACAGGACTAAAACAGGACTAAAACAGGACTAAAACAGGACTGAACCAGGACTGAACCAGGACTGAACCAGGACTGAAGCAGGACTAAAACAGGACTAAAACAGGACTAAAACAGGACTAAAACAGGACTGAACCAGGACTGAACCAGGACTGAACCAGGACTGAACCAGGACTAAAACAGGACTGAACCAGGACTGAACCAGGACTGAACCAGGACTAAAACAGGACTAAAACAGGACTAAAACAGGACTAAAACAGGACTAAAACAGGACTAAAACAGGACTAAAACAGGACTAAAACAGGACTGCACCAGGACTGAACCAGAACTAAACCAGGACTGAACCAGAACTAAACCAGGACTAAAACAGGACTGAACCTGTCACGAGGAAACAGGAGGGATGACCCAAAATGCAGGACTACTGTTTAAATACTTTAATAATAAACCAAGAACTGACCAAAATTCAAAAATCCAAAGAGGCAAGACATGACTACCAATGACAAAACGTGACGAGACATTGACGAGACACTGACAATGGACCAACAAAGGGCAGAGGAGAACATGGGGTATAAATGCAGACAGACACAGGTGTAGCACATCAGGGCGGGGAAAACAATCAACAGACAGGAAGTAAAACTAAAACAAGCTGACCAGAAATGTCAAAATAAAACACTGAGGACACACCAAAGGAATAAAATACACAAAATATGAACTAAGCCAAAAAAAACATGAACCATGACAGAACCAGGACTGAACCAGTATTTTGAAGGTTCTATATTAGACAAAACTGACTCTTGTGAGCTTTAAGCCGTTAGAACATTGTTTCCTCCTCAAACACAGACCTGGACTTGTGTTTTGTTTCATTCACGTGTTTGAGTAACACTTTATTATTGTCCCTCCACATCTCCAAAGTTCAAAACGCTCTGTTCCACCTTGTGATGTCATGAAGTGGTAGTTTTCATGTTAACAGCTCCTTTTACATTTAGTTCAGTAGAAACTGGCAATTCCAGGTCTGAAACTGCCCAAAGTGAAGGTGTGGGGAGTTCAAAAACACAGTGGAGCACTTCCTGTATTACCACATGACATCACAAGGTGGAACAGAGTGTTTTCAGTTTGATTAAAGACAAAATAAATTAATAAACATAAAAACATAAAACAACACTTACAACAAACACAAAACAAAATAATTGTTAGTGTAAAACAATTTTATGATGTAAAAATCTGCTCGTCCTTTTACAGTAAATCTGATGTTTTTGTTTTACAGTTTTCAGATGATTTAACCCTAATCTGGGGACACCTGCTGCTTCTTCCCAATCAAGACTCTAATCTGTGACTACTCCAACCGACCAATCAGTGCACAGCGTCAGAGCCAGGAAGTGACCTCCGGTGACCTCCGGTGACCTCTGGCATCACTCAAAGTCCGACATGAAACTGACGAGGGGGCGGAGGTACGGGGTGAGGACTTTGAAAATGTGTTTAGTTACACAAGAAAAGCTGCTTTAAAGGGATAGTGCGGTTTTTTTATGTTAAAGATCCCATGACATGGTACTTCTTGATGCTTTTATATGGCTCCTTAATGGTTCCCTAATACTGTAAATGAATCCTTCTTCAAAATCAACACTCAGTGCATGAGAAACAGAGATAAGATGAGAAAGAGTCATAAATATCTCTCTCAAACTCTTAATTCTGGGCGTTGTTACTTGAATGCAAATGAGGAGAAAACAGATGGCCAATAGTAGAAGGTGGGGGCATGGCCAAACTCTCCGCTCAGAGCTCAGAGCCGACAGATGATCCATTTCCTTGTTTTTGCACGGGGGGAGAGATTTGAAGCGTTCCATTGAAAAATAAACACATTTCCACAATAAAATTAAACCACTGCTGTTCAAAGGTCCAGAGGCTCAGATAAAGGACTTCCGAGCCTAGAAACACTCGGACGTGCCTCCAGGCAAATAAAAAAACGCATTTCGCATTGCCTAGCGCATTCGCAGTCCAAACTCTCTGGGCGTGATTTACAGAGACGCCGAGTACAGACAGACGGGGGTGGAACTGCATTTGCATTTCTTTTTTCGATCTGACGTCAATAAGGTGCCTTGTTCAAAATCGCCCGTTTGAGCTCCGATTTTTTGGAAGGCAGAAAAGGATCGCAAATGCTCAGTTTAGACATTTCACAACTTTTAACCATGGGGGGGGGGGGGGCCTAAACAGGGTAGGGGAGCTCACATTAACGTTCAAAAACCTCAGAAAGTGAAAATTTCATGTCATGGGACCTTTAATCTGTATGAGTTAAAGTTACGTGTGTTGACACCGGGTTACCTCTGACACTCTCAGCTGATCCCGGTTCGGCTCGCTTTCTGGAACTCAGGTAATTAGGTCCGGTAACTTCTGTAAAACATTAAATAAAGTTTGTTTTTCTTCTCAAAACAAAACATTTGTCCGAAAGGTGATATATTTGCGTCCCAAACAGTTGTCAACGAAACATCCAGCAGCAAACTAAGCGATTGCGTATTGTGTCTGACGACTTGTATCACAGCGCGCATTTCAGCTGTATTAGCCTGTTCACTTGTAAACTTCCCCTTGCGGCGGACCGCATCTGCGGTACACTTCCGCTAAAGGTGATCAGGCTAATACAGCTGAAATGCGCGCTGTGATACAAGTCGCCAGACACAATACGCGACTGCTTAGTTCGCTGTTGGATGTTTCGTTGACAACTGTTTGGGACGCAACTATATCACCTTTCAGACAAATGTTTTGTTTTGAGAAGAAAAACAAACTTTATTTAATGTTTTATAGAAGTTACCGGACCTAATTACCTGAGCTCCAGAAAGCGAGCTGAACCGGGATCAGCTGAGAGTGTCAGAGGTAACCCGGTGTCAACACACGTAACTTTTAGAAGGAAACCCATACAGATTAACATAAAAAAACAACAACGCACTATCCCTTTAAGATGTGCTGGTGACGTGTCTTGCTCAGTGACACAGCGGCAGCAGGGCTCAGGGCAGAGGTTGAACTTCTGATCTTCAGTTTAGTGTTTAGTTTCATATTGGGACTTTTTTAGTATTGATACCTGATCAAATGAGTATCTAGATTTCGATACTCTTAAAGGTCCCATGGCATGAAATTTTCACTTCTGAGATTTTTGAACGTTAATGTGAGCTCCCCTACCCTGTTTAGGCCCCCCCATGGCTAAAAGTTATGAAATGTGTAAACTGAGCATTTACGATCCTTTTCCGCGTTTGAAAAAAAGAACAAGGGAAATTTCTGATGTCACACTCGCGGAAAGGTTTCCACCCCCCGTCTGGATATCTACCCACCGTCTCTGGAAATCACGCCCAGAGAGTTTGGACCGCGAACGGGCTAAGAAATGCGAGATGCATTTTTTTTTATTTGCCTGGAGGCACGTGAGATTGTTTCCACGCTCGGATGTCCTTTATCCGAGCCTCCGAACCTCTGAAACAGCAGTGGTTTAATTTTATTTTCTGTGGAAATGTGTTTTTTTTTAATAGAACGCGTCTCATATCTTCCTCCGCTCTTAAAACACGGAAGTGGGTGACAGCGCACCGCTAATCCAGGAAACAGCGGCGTATTTGGCCACACCCCCACCCGCTGCACTGGCCTGTCTCTGTCCTCCTCATTTGCATTCAAGCAACAACGCCCAGAATAAAGTGTTTCAGAGACATATTTAGCCTCATGAAGACAGTCAGAGTCATATCTCATGCACTGAGGCTTGATTTTGAAGAAGGATTCATTTACAGTATTAGGGAACCATTAAGCATCAAGAAGTACCATGTCATGGGATCTTTAACAATCCTACTATATTCATTTAAAAAAAAACTACTTAAAGGTACACTAAATAACTTTCTGGAAGTGGCACGTCCAGGGCTAAAACAGGATTGAACCAGGACTAAAAAAGGACTAAAACATCACCAAAAGAAAGTTAAAACCATACTTTGGAAAATGTATGATTGAGATACATGTTTTATGCCGTACTGTGGAACATTAAAACACTATTAACCCTCCGGTCGTGTTCGCCTCCAGCCCCCTACTTTAGTGTTCCCGGTCAAAATTGACCGGTCTGTTTTAACTGCTCTTAAATTAGCACAATTTTTTTTTTTTTCAACACCAATTTTTTTATTAAACATTTTTTAGTTGAGAACAATGTTTCAAAGTAGTGTCTAACAACAATTTATAGAAGTAAACATTAAATAACATCAGTTAAAATACAATTAGGCACTGAAAATTAACTACAAAATGAACATATAATACAAAAAATAAATGGAAAACCAAACACCAAACTCAACAGGGTGTGTGTGTGTGTGTGTGTGTGTGTGTGTGTATTCATGCACATGAGTGGCATGTGACACTCAGGTCAGAGTGGGCCTTGCAAACATAAGCATGACATTAGCAGCATGTCAGGCTCGTTTTGATGTCTCTACGGGCACAGAGGCCACAACGCTTCCTTTTCTGCCCATGTCCTTGTTGGGGGAGAGCAGCCAGGGCTGGGGCTGGAGCTTGCATGCTCCTAACCAGACTGGCGGAGGCTGGTGTGCGGGGAATGTGCTGGCGTCGCTGTATAAGAGGAGTCACCAAAACGAGGAAAAGTCTCCTCTTGAAACTTTTCCCCTGATTCCAGGTTGGGTCGATTGCTGTCCACACCACATATGCGTTGAAAGCTGACACATCCAGGATGTTGTGGAACAGTGCCACAGGCCAGCGAGCCGTCATCCGCTTACAGGTGTATGTACCAGTAAGCTGCAATAAAGGAACAATAAATAATAAGAGATTAGGAACAATATTCAATCTGTCATACACAAAATGCTATGATTCACCTAGATAAAAATAAAATAAAATGCATGATGAGACTTTACATTACCTTATGAAGGCAGTCAACGCCTCCCTTGTTCTTGTTGTAGTCCTGGATCATCAGGGGCTTCCTGTCCTCTGTGGTGCTGACAGCTGCGTCTTTGTGTACTGTGCTCATCAGGATGACATTTCTGTTCTTCTTTGGAACGTATGACACAAGAGTGTGAGTGTCAGTGAATGCAAATTGTGATGAGAGTGCCTGTCTTCCTCTGGTCGATACCAGCACAGGGGGAAGTTCGGGCTTGTTCTTCCTCACTGTCCCTACCATGGTGAGCTTTCTTTTCAGTAGCTCCTGACCAAGAGCATGTGATGTGAAGAAGTTGTCACATGTGATATTATGTCCTTGGAGACCGGTTGTCATGTCCAGCACAACACGCATACCCTGGTTTGTATGTGTGTGTGTATGTGTGTGTGTGTGTGTGAGAGAGAGTGAGTGAGTGAGTGTGTGTGTGTGTGTGAGAGAGCTGAGGCAGTGTGTATGGGGATGTTTTCTGTATGTTCTGTATGAATTTACTCTGGATACCCATTCATTTCCTATGGCGGTCACTTTTGACCGGGAACACCACAGGTGTAACAAGGTTGATTAAAACACTCAAAATTGAATGAAACAGGTGATCATCACTTTTATATGTTCAAGTCCACAGTGTGGAGGATATCATAAGGTCTTGAGGTAATCAGATGAAAAACATAATATTTATGAATATTATAAGTTGTAAAACGGTCAGATTTGACCCGAACACGACAGGAGGGTTAAAGAACAACATTTCCATGGAAACAAGCAGGAGGAGGCCAAATAAGAGTCAGGTTTGTGGAGATGCAAGCTTGTTCAGAGTAAGGACACACAATAAACACAACCGAAATGGAAAAAAAAAAAAGGCTTTTATATTCTATATTTTATATTTTAATTTTATAGTCTATTTTGTGGTGTAAACTTCCCAATAACAAATATAAATGTAAAAAATAAGGTATGAATTTACAAAAAGATCATTATATTACTTTAATGCTCCCAGTGTTTATTAAAAACATGTAAACGGTCCATTTGTTCTGAAGTTTGTCCCTGAGTTTAAATTTTAATCAAATATTTACGGTCCACTGTGGGTTTGAGGCGCCCCCGTGTGGCCAAACACAATATTACATAATTTTGTACTCATTTTGGTGTTTTTTTTTTTTTTTTTTTTTTTTTTTTTTTTTAACCTGTTCTGTTGAACATAATACACCTCTTGAAGTTTCAATTAATAATTCAAATATTTTATCAAACTTTACGTTTAACATTTTAAGATATTTCCTGGTCCTGATTCGGTTAAACTTCACCAAACGCGGAAAATAAAACAGTTTTCCTCTTCTGTCGTGTTCTTTATCCGAGTATAACTTTTGTCCTTGGTTTGGTTTTCTCCATCTCTCTCTATATATATTTATCTCTATCCTTCTCTCTCCCCCCATCCTTTAAACTAAAATACACATCCATATAAGAAGCTGCTCTCTTTCTTTCTCTCTTTCCTCTCTCCTTCTATCCTCTTTCTCCCTAACTACTGTTGCTCTTTCTCTCTCCAAATGATTCTCTCCTTCCCCTCTTTCCCTGTCCTCCTTCTCTCCATCTCCTTTCTCTCTCTGTTTCTCCCTCTCTCCTCTCTAACTATATTTCATCCATCCTCTCTTTCTTTCTTTCTTTCTTTCTTTCTCTCTTTCTCTCTTTCTTTTGTTTCTTTCTTTCTTTCATTCATTCATTCATTCATTCATTCATTCATTCTTTCTTTCTCTCTCTTTCTTTCTTTCTTTCTTTCATTCATTCATTCATTTATTCTCTCTCTCTCTTTCTTTCTTTCTTTCTTTCTTTCATTCATTCATTCATTCTTTCTTTCTCTCTCTTTCTTTCATTCATTCATTCATTCATTCTTTCTCTCTCTCTCTCTCTTTCTTTCTTTCTTTCTTTCTTTCATTCATTCATTTATTCTCTCTCTCTCTCTTTCTTTCTTTCATTCATTCATTCTTTCTCTCTCTCTCTCTTTTCCTTTCTTTCCTTCTTTCTCTCTCTTTCTTTCACTTTCTCTTTTTCCTGCCCTCCCTACTACCCCTCTTTTCCCTGTTTCCCTCTCTCCTCTCTAACTATACATTCTTTCTTTCCCTCTTTCTTTCTTTTACTCTTTCTTTCTTTCATTCATTATTTCTTTCTTTTTCTTTCTTTCCTTCTTTCTCTCCCTTTCTCTTTTTCCTGCCCTCCCTACTACCCCTCTTTTCCCTTTCCCTCTCTCCTCTTTAACTATACATTCTTTCTTTCTCTCTTTCTTTCTTTCTCTCTTTCTTTCATTCATTCATTTTTTCTTTCTCTCTTTCCTTCACTCCCTTTCTCTTTTTCCTGCCCTCTCTACTACCCCCATTCTCCCTGTTTCCCTCTCTCTTCTCTAACTGCACATTCAGCATCACCTCTTCCTCTTTTTTGTCCTCTTCCTCCCCCAATCTTTTTCTTTCCCTCCCTACTCCCCCCACCACCTCTCCCTCTCTCTTTCTCTCTCTTTCTCCCTCCCTCTCTTCTCTCTTCCTCTCTCTCTTTCTTCATCCTCTGTTTATTTTTCCCAAACCTAGTTCCTCCTCTGACTCAGCCGCTTCATCCTCTAAGCGCCGCTGTTAAAACGAAGTGAAATTCAAATTCAAATTCAAATTCAAATTCAAATTCAAAAACAACTGTAGCATCAAACCGACCCGGGACCACAGAAGTGTAGGGAGTATTAAAGTGTTATCATGAATTTAATCCTCCAAACACTTCCTGTTTCTGAGATAATTCCTAAGTTTTATTTAATGATACAAAAAAATAACAAAACAAAACAAAAAAATAAAAAATGAACAAAAATTAAAAATAAAATAGGAAATCCAGATCTTTCAACTTGATCAATAGAAAAAATGATGCCCTCTAGTGGCAACAAACTGACACTGCAAGTTCCCAACCCTCCAATAACGATTAAAGTTTGACAAAATCTTAAAAGAACATTTTTGGTTAGAAATACTAATAATAATAAGCGTGTATCTATTGCCTGTAGGATTCTCCAATACTTTTATTATTATTGATTATTTATTTAGTTATTTATCGCTCTTGCTATTATTTTGTTGGCATCAAATTTAAAGAGAATAAATCTGACAATTAACGTAAAGACATATTCCAAGTGCTACTAATATTTCAATACTGATAATATACGAAATAAAAAATAGAGATAATGTTCTTTTTTTTATATCCTCCTGGGACTCGAAGAAAATAGTGTTGTTGTTTTTTTTTCGTGATTCTGTATTTGGTGGTAAATGAGCCATTTTTTCATAATATTGTAACATGTCCTCTGTAATGGACTGTAATAGTGTTAAATCCATCCATCTGGTTCAGACCTGGTTTAGACCTGGTTTAGACCTGGTTTAGACCTGGTTTAGACCTGACTCAAATTTGGTTCAGACCTGGTTTAGACCTGGTTTAGACCTGGTTTAGGCCTGACTCAAATTTGGTTCAGACCTGATTTAGACCTGGTTTAGACCTGGTTTAAACCTCTTTTACTCATGGTTTAGACCTGGTTTAGACCTGGTTTAGACCTGGTTTAGACCTGGTTTAGACCTGACTCAAATTTGGTTCAGACCTGGTTTAGACCTGGTTTAGACCTGGTTTAGACCTGGTTTAGGCCTGACTCAAATTTGGTTCAGACCTGGTTTAGACCTGGTTTAGACCTGGTTTAGGCCTGACTCAAATTTGGTTCAGACCTGATTTAGACCTGGTTTAGACCTGGTTTAAACCTCTTTTACTCATGGTTTAGACCTGGTTTAGACCTGGTTTAGACCTGGTTTAGACCTGGTTTAGACCTGACTCAAATTTGGTTCAGACCTGGTTTAGACCTGGTTTAGACCTGGTTTAGACCTGGTTTAGACCTCTTTTACTCATGGTTTAGACCTGGTTTAGACCTGACTCAAATTTGGTTCAGACCTGGTTTAGACCTGGTTTAGACCTGGTTTAGACCTGATTTAGACCTGGTTTAGGCCTGACTCAAATTTGGTTCAGACCTGGTTTAGACCTGGTTTAGACTTGGTTTAAACCTCTTTTAGTCATGGTTTAGACCTGGTTTAGACCTGACTCAAATTTGGTTCAGACCTGGTTTAGACCTGGTTTAGACCTGGTTTAGACCTGGTTTAGACCTGGTTTATGCCTGACTCAAATTTGGTTCAGACCTGGTTTAGACCTGGTTTAGACCTGGTTTAAACCTCTTTTAGTCATGGTTTAGACCTGGTTTAGACCTGACTCAAATTTGGTTCAGACCTGGTTTAGACCTGGTTTAGACCTGGTTTAGACCTGACTCAAATTTGGTTCAGACCTGGTTTAGACCTGGTTTAGACCTGGTTTAGACCTGACTCAAATTTGTTTCAGACCTGGTTTAGACCTGGTTTAGACCTGACTTAGACCTGGTTTAGTCCTGTTTTGTCTTGGTTTATTCCTGTTTTGGTTCTGATTTAGTCCTGGTTTAGTCCTAGTTGAGACCTGGTTTAGTTCTGTTTTTAGTCCTAGTAAAGGACACAAAATAATGGGGCGGGTAAATATAATTTTATTTATACATTTAAATAGCAAATTACAAAGTATGTGTACCAAACATCATATTTGCACATGTTTTTCAGAAATAACCCCAGCGGAAAAAAAACAAAAACAAAAACATACAAAACAGCAGATAATGTAATTCAAGGAGAGATAAATACATAGTGACAAAAAAGAAAAAAGAAAAACACAACCATGCTAAGGTATGGTAACGGCTGCCATGTTATTGAAATATTGTTCTAATCAATATTATAATCAATACTTTATTCTGACTTTACTCCATTTACTCCAGTTACCTTAGAGCTGCCCATGTACTGAAGTCTTTTTTAACTATACCTCTTTAGTTTTAATTTGGTTTTGGCATTAAAAATAAATTAAAATTCAGTGTAATTATAAAGAAACACTAAAAACACACAGGCTGCCTGATTTTACTGACTTAAAAAACATGAAAAAAACAGAAATAGATGAGTTTATAATCATTTTTTTACAACTTTCAGAGACCAGAGCAGAGTTTTGCAGCGAGGCTACAGCTCAACGACAACTGGCATGCTAACTGCGCACTTCCTGATATAAAACACCTTCATTAGATACAGACAGTGCGGAGCAGATGTGTTTTGACCTCAAGAGCTGCTTAAAATAAATAAAATACTGGAGCTACACGTTTTGCGGAAAAATCGTGTACAGGACCTTTAAGTCAAACATGGAGAAAGGTCACGACCCAGGAACTACTTCTTCAGTGGTGGTTTGATTTACAGCAGATTTTCGTGGTTTTATGTGTCACCAAAACACTTTTTTAATGAATGGGATGTTTGTGTTTAGAGATTCAGAAAACACCAGACCACAAACTGTCTCCATGTGTCCTCAGACAACATGTCTACTACTACTACAGGACGTGTCTTCAGTCTGGGTCTCTGGGACTCCGGGACTCCGGGACTCTGGGTCTCCGGGACTCCGGGACTCCGGGTCTCCGGGACTCCGGGACTCCGGGTCTCCGGGTCTCCGGTCTCCGGGTCTCCGGTCTCCGGGACTCTGGGACTCTGGGACTCTGGGTCTCTGGGACTCTGGGTCTCTGGGTCTCTGGGACTCTGGGACTCTGGGACTCTGGGACTCTGGGACTCTGGGTCTCTGAGACTCTGGGACTCTGGGACTCTGGGTCTCTGGGACTCTGGGTCTCCGGGTCTCCGGTCTCCGGGTCTCCGGTCTCCGGGACTCTGGGACTCTGGGACTCCGGGTCTCTGGGCTCTGGGTCTCTGGGTCTCTGGGTCTCCGGGACTCTGGGACTCTGGGACTCTGGGTCTCTGGGTCTCTGGGTCTCTGGGTCTCTGGGACTCTGGGACTCTGGGACTCTGGGTATTTGGGACTCTGGGACAGGACCACAGCTGAGTTTGGTTAATATTTGTAAATGTAAAACTGTTACTGTGGCTGGATTTGCCAATTCATTTTAAAATCCACAATATTTGTCAATGTGAAATCACAAGTTTGGGATTGAACTTTGATCATTTCAACTGGAGAATGCTACTGTAATACTACTACTACTACTGCTACTACTACTACTACTACTACTACTATACCAATATAATCACTGAGTCAGACAAGAATGCAAACTTTTCATATTTATTTATTGATTTTTTAAAATCTAAAACAAATAAATGAATAATAAAATAAAACAAAAATAAAAAAGGAGGAGCTGGAGGAAGTGTCTGGGGTGAAGGAAATCTGGGAGTCTTCTGTTGCCCCGGCGACCCGGCCCTGGATAAGCGGAAGACAATGGATGGATAATTTTTTTTAATCTAAATGAAATACAATATTTATAAAATAATATGAGATAAGGAGAGTAGTTGATAATTTTGTTTTTTAAAAGTTGCTGCTGGTGACATGTAAATATTTTCTGTCTAACTCCATACCCTAACCTTAAAGCCCCATCATGAAACTTTTTTTTGCCAAGAAATACACTAAAATGGTTGTTTTTATTGCACCAAAAAACCTGTGCTGGCTCGCATCTCCACAAACCTGACTCTTGTGTGTCCTGGGGGAGGGCATCTTCTTCCTAGAAATGTTGTTCCTTTATAATATTCCATAGTATTTCATAAAACACATCTAACTCTATGGAGAATGTTCCGGATGTGGTTTTAACTTTCTATTACCAGGAGCCACCAGAAAGTTCCGCAGTGTTACTTTAACCATAACCCATTTCCTGACCTCAAACGACCAATCAGAGCAGACCGTCCCTCCGGAGTCTACTATCTGCCTTTAATCTTCGCTCAAAAACAAACACAAACACAAACTTCAAACTCTTAAATCTCCTTTTAACTTCTTTATCTCTATTAATATTTGGACTTTTCTCAGAATTTCTCTTTTGAATTTCCCGTATTTACTCGTAAACAAAATCTTTCATCTTTAACTGACCTCGAGTGTGAGTGTGTGACCTTAACGCCGGTTCAGCCTCGCTCCACTGGGCCGGGAGGAGTTTGTGCTTAAGGGATTTGGGTGAACGATGAGGAAATCAAATCTGCACAAAACTGTCCAAGAATGAAGAATGATTAGAATTAATGTGTGTTTTTAACGAAGCGAGGAAGGAGGTGACGGGGAAAATGATTCTAGGTCATCACAAGTTCAAATCATATAGAATCTATATGATTGTCAAACTCATTTTGGTCCGGGAGCCGTATCCAACCGACTTTGATCCCAAAGGGGCCGGATCAGAAAACTCATGGCAAATATACCCCCAAAATACCCCATAATAATAAGTCCAAATATTTGTGCAGATAAACACAAAGTCTTTTTTATTTAATGAACTCTTTCTTTTACAAAATATTATAATTAAGGCTCTCAGTTTAACGCGTTAATTAGATTAATTAATTACACTGCAAATTAACGCATTATAAAAATTAACGCAACTAATTATGAACGGCAATTCAATGCGCGCATTCTAAATTTGGCATGCAGCAAGCAAATCTCTGCCAGGGCCTTTGAACGGCAAGTTTATTTATAAAAAAGAACGAAGACGGGACGATCAACAAGAACGCAGTGATTTGGAGCTTTTGTCAAAAAGAATTTTCCGATCACCGAAACTGCTCCAGTCTGACGGATCATTTGAACGATAAACACGTCCGGACACGTTCCATTGTTACTGGTGATAGAGCGCACTTCACCAAACCAACAAACCAACAAACCAACAAACCACCAAACCAACAAACCAACAAACCACGCTCGCAGAATTTGAGAAACGAATGAGCAAAGCGACCACATGAAAACTGACAAACTCAGTCGCAAAGTGGGTTCATTTGTTCGTTCAATCAATCAATCAAACAATATTTATAAGGCACTTTTCATACAAAATTGTAACACAAAGCGCTTACTCACACTCTTAAAATGTGATTAATTAGATTAATGAATCCTGTAATTAATTAGATTTTTTTAATCACCTGACGGCACTAATTATAATATTATGAACAACCTGAGACTTTAAGAAAAATCCAATTTTAACACAAACATACAGGTTCCCATTCACCTCCGTGAACAAATTCCGCACTTGGCGTCCACTTTTCTCATTTTTGACATTTTGTTGATGAGGGTGTCACATCAACAGTCAAAACGATGGTCCTTTAAGAGCGTTTGGATAGAGGCGTCTTCATTTGTGCTGCTCTGGTGGGAGGGGCCACGCACAGAGGCGCTGGAGACGCTGCTATGCTAAACTGCCCAGAAAATTACCAATATTTTAATAGAAAATTAAAATACAATCAAAATATTTTAATAGAAATTCAGACGAGAGCCAGATTAAAGGTCTTGGAAGGCCGGATCTGGCCCCCAGGCCACATGTTTGACACCACTGATATAGACTATTTATTTAAATGGACACAGGTAACCCGCTAGCCGCCATGTTCCAAACAGGAAGTGAGCATGGGGGCGCTTCTGGCTCCATCAACTCTGGCGCCAATTCACTGTGTATTGAAAAATTGTCAACCCCCTTCATTTCGATATATTGTCCATAAATAAATTCCTATATATTGTCCGTAAATAAATTTCGATACATTGAGGAGGAAACAACACTATAACAAGTCTTAAAGGAAAAGTAACGTTTTTTTTTTACAATCTGAGCCTTCTTTCGGCAATAAAACAAGTAGTTTTACTCACCCATAGCAGTTTGGTGTCAATTGGAGCAGTATCGCAGAACTTATGTTGAGCCGTTCTGTTCTACTAATGATCCCGTATCCGTTAGCGTGAGTGCTCGGGGCACTGATTTGCGCTCTCCAAATAACACAAACTTGAGCACTTTTCAAATCACAGAAGATCGCTGTGTCAGGGTAGACTTTTAGTGGATTCCAAAACGGCCTGAAACCCGATATCCAGCTAAAGTTTCATTTGATGACGTCATCAGAGAGGACAGTACGCATGCGTGAACTCAGCTGCTTTGTAAACACCGCTAGTCCGAAAGAAGCTAACACCGCTCTGAACTTTACTTTTCTGTTGCGATATCGGGTTTCAGGCCGTTTTGGAATCTACTAAAAGTCTACCCTGACACAGCGATCTTCTGTGATTTGAAAAGTGCTAAAGTTTGTGTTATTTGGACACTGCAAAGTAATGCCCCGAGCACTCACGCTAACGGATACGGGATCATTAGTAGAACAGAACGGCTCAACATAAGTTCTGCGATACTGCTCCAATTGACACCAAACTGCTATGGGTGAGTAAAACTACTTGTTTTATTGCCGAAAGAAGGCTCAGATTGTAAAAAAACGTAAAGTCGATACTGAATAATACAGGACCTTTAAAAAAGTCCTGCAATACATCTGTGCTGTTTTTCCTATCATATGGATGTGATTTTAACTGTTTACAAATGTGACATAAACTTAAAACAGATACTGGGCATTTTTCTTTTTTTTTGGATTACCAGATTAACTCCCAAAGTGTTGTGTAACTCTTTTGGGTTTTTATCAGACAAGACGTCATGACATGTTTTCTGACAGCCCAGTCCGCTCATAGATCCTCAGTTTTGAAGTCCTGCTGTTATAACGAGGTGTAATGACTACATCATCTTATTGAAAACATACTTTGGAAAACTGGCCCAGGGAATCTCCAAACACATCCCAGACGTCTCTTTGGGAATTTCACCGGACAAATCTGCTAACGCTCCCCATAGTAACTCAATAAAACCTTAAATCATGGTTCAAAGAGGACACCATTTTCTTACATGTATTTTCCTTTCTATCTCTTGGGTGTTGTATCCGTACAGTCATCCGTGTTACTCTGGAAAACCCCAGTTAGCGTTCCCTTTTCCAGGTTCACCTTAAAGGGCCTGTTCAGTTTATTTTCCCCAATGTATTTGAGCAAAAATTTGTCTTACCCCAGTACAGATAAATCACAAAAACTGCTCTTGATTTCAAAATAAGTGCGCTGTGTACTGTCTGCGCCTAATTATAAAGCGTTTTACTGTCCGAGAAGAAGGAAGTGCACTGTTAGCATGCTAGTTGGTGTTAGTTCTGGTCTTTGAAAGTTGTGAAAAGTGCTTAGAAACTCATCCCTAAAGGGCCCGTATTAAAATATTTTCTAATCTGTTAAAATGTTGTTTCTTCATCACAAACAGACCTGGAGTTTTTCTCTCCAACGGAAAAACATTCTGTTCCACCTTGTGATGTCATGTGGTAATACAGGATGTGCTCCACTGTGTTTTTAAACCTCATACACTTTCACTAAAATCATAATTGTGGATAATTTCAGCTGTGGAATTGCCAGTTTCTACTGAACTAAAGGTAAAAAAGGAGCTGTTAACCTGAAAACTACAACTTCATGACATCACAAGGTGGAACAGAGCATTTTGAGCTTTGGAGATGTAGACAGACGTTGAATAATAAATGATTATTCAAACGTTTGAATGAAACAAAACACAACTCCAGTAATGTTTTTGAGGAAGTAACAGCATTATAACATGGCTTAACCCTAGAACACTTTTGCTATAAAAAGTAACACTATCATTGCCTGGAAGAATCCATGACTCAGCGCTGTACCAGCGAGTGAGTCTGGTAACGCTTGATCCACAGAATGCGCTGCTGTTGCGCGTAGACAGACAGCTAAGTGAACCAATCAAAGATTGCGCCATCTTGATTCAAAATTGAGGCGGAACTTCCGCTGCCTAAGAGTGACTTTGCGGGCAAAGGCGGGGGCACTGACGTCACCATCTTTGAACGAATCAGAATCGCGGAGTCCGTTTGTAACCGGAGGAGCGAGGGTGGATGGAGGGTGTCCAAATGGTATCGCGGTGTATAGGAAATACAGAGAGATATCATTTGGCTGGCCAGGTAAACACTATCACTTTTGCCGGGTCATTTTTACCAGATATAATATACTCAACAAAAAGTACATGTCATGAAAAATAGATCAAAATATATAAAAACATAGGAAGACCCTCAAAACATGTTCCAAAATTACTGAAAAATTAGGAATTTGAAAAAAAAAAGAAGATACTGTAAACTTGGTGTTTGGTCCACCCATTCCTGGGACATGTGAGACTTCCCTGGTGAAGCTCAGACTCCTCGACACACGAACAGTTGCAGGAGAGAGGAACAAAAAATATTGTTTTCACCATAAGAATTCCCTTTGAAATCACCACTTTGTGATATTTATTCATAACCACTGCACTAAATAAGGATAGATACACATTCCAGGACCACTCTTACTGACCTATTCCTTACATCCTCTTACATTAAATTTATTACATTCTTACATTCGTCTTTCGCTGTCGCCGGGTGAAAATCACCTGAAAACCTGTAGGAAAAAGTGGGCTTTGGGGCAGGGAAACACCTTCAAAGATGTCAAAAACAATGGTGAAGCTCCCCATGGACCCATGACACTCAGAAAAATGCTATTGAAAATCATGTAAATCAGGCATGTCTTAACTATGGCCCGTGGGCCAAATGCGGCCCTCAGACATCTTTTTCTTGGCCCTCAGGCTTACAGGTGAATTGGCCCAAATTACCTTGAGCAGAACTTTTGACTGCAAGTTTTTTGAAAAACTACTAATATTTAATATTTATTGTGTCATTTTGAGGATCTTAGCACAAATAAAGGACTGATATCTCATTCTAACGTGTTAAACATGCAGATATTTCAATTATTCATTGTACTGAGCACCAGTCTCTCGCCCTCAATTGGCCCTCTGCTTCGTCTGTGTTTACATATGTGGCCCTTGATGAAAAAAGTTTGGACACCCCTGATGTAAATAATTTTGCTCTGGTGAAAATCACCTGGCGATAGTGCTCTAGGGTTAAAGCTCACAAGAGTCAGTTATGCGTAATTTTGTGGACCTTTAAGACAAAAACAAACACCGATTACCCCAGCTGACTCTTATCTCATCTTATCTGACTTTACCCATAATTACCCAATAAAGAGCTGAACTTGCTCAGGGACTAAAAAGGCCAATTTCCAGACCATAAAGTATTAAAACAATGGAGTTACAAGCGATTAATCTTTGTGGTGTGATTTTGGCTTCAGTTTAAAGTTTGAAGTGAGGAACTGAACAGGAGGTTTGGACGTGTTCCCGGCGTAGCGTTATGCCAGCTGTTTACCATAACGCTGCAAGAATTTGATCTATTTTTATAGGATTATATGGAAACAATTATGATAAGGTTGGCAGGCTGAAAGAAAATATTTTGAAGATTGAAAAACTGGCGCTTACCCTCTTCAACCAGTAAATGACGTGTAGTGAACTTCGACTGAGACTTGGGCTACGTTCAGACTGCAGGGCTTAAAGCTCAATTCGGATTTTTGTGAAATTTGATTTTTTTGCGAGGTTGTTCACATTTCCAGTTAAATGCGACTTGTTTGTGATCTCCAGTGTGAACTTTAAACGCCCCAAAAGTGTCCCGCATGTGCCTTGGAGGACACGACGACATCACCTGCAGCGAGCGTGCTCAATGTTTACGGAAGTCGCCTAAACGGCAGTAGCTCAGTTGGTAGAGCGTTTGTCCACTGATCCAAAGGTTGGCGGTTCAAATCCCGCTCTTGACATAAGAAACATCAGTGGTTGAGCGGTCAGATCCACTGACCCACAGGTTGGTTGGTACGATTCCAGCTCCCACAGATGAATGCTGCCGTTGTGTCCTTGGGCAAGACACTTAACCCTCCTCGCCCCCAGTGTCTGCGTACACTGGTGTGTGACTGTGTGTGTGAATGTGTGATTGGTTCCTTGTTGTAAAGCGCTTTGGGTGCCTTGAAGGTGGAAAAGCGCTATATAAAGATGACCATTTGACCATCTAAACATGGACACTAGCATTGAGCACTTGGAGATTTCAAAGTTGCTGTCGTACTGAAGCCAGAACATGTACAACTTATTTGTTTCAGGGAGGAGATTGAGAAGGTGAAGGACAAGTTTTTGGCCATGGCGTTTTGTGGGTTCCTCTTCAGTAACACAGATATCCAGCAATTCTATCGGCTCAACACTGGGCTTGTTTTTTAAAATACGGTCCAGTTCTGTTCAGTTTCCGCCTAATTCAGCGCAGAATAATGACGTTTGTCGGATGAATGCGACATGGCCGTTCAGACTGAAGTCGCATGTCAAAAGATCGGATATGTATTGGTTTTAGGACCACATATCCAAGTGGCCTGGGTCGCATTTGAAAAAATCTAATCTGTGTCGTTCAGACTGTCATTAGAAGAAGAAGAAGTTACTTTATTGATCTCACACTGGAGAAATTCATTTTAATCCATCCTATATATATATTAGGAGCAGTGGGCAGCACATTACTGCGCCCGGGGACCATCTCCATGATCTTCTTGCTTCGGTTTGGTCAGGACCTCAGCTGGAGGATTTTACCTATGGTGCATGTTTTGGGTTGGTGGGGGAAACCGGAGTGCCCGGAGGAAACCCACCCAGACACGGGGAGAACATGCAAACTCCACACAGAAAGGCCCAGGCGACCCGGGGATCGAACCCAGACCATGCATGCAAACTCCACACAGAACAGACACGGAAAGGCCTGGGCGACCTGGGGATCAAACCCGGAACCTTCTAGCTATGAAGCATGAGCGCTAACCACTCAGCTACCGTGCCGCCACAGATAAAAGATCAGATACAGGTCGCACAGGGGCGAAAAAAACAAGATTTGGGTCACTTCAGGCTGCAGTCTGAACGTAGCCTTAGACAAACTTTATTGATCCACAAAGGAAATTATTTGGGTAAAGTGAAGTGTCTTAATTGCGATTAAGAATTGCAATTAAAGTGTTGGAAAGACTTGTTCTGGCTCAGCTCAGACTCCTGGTGGCACCATCCCTGGACCCTCTCCAATTTGTGGATCAATAAAGTGTATCTAAGTCTAAGTTTCAGTTTTAAGATTAGCATTTTTAAGAAATGAGTTATTATCTTATCTCTTAAATCTTTGGAATGATCCTCACATTTTTCCTCAAATGTTACTATATCCAGATATAAACAGGAAGTTGAAGGTCAGAGCTGAGCTGAGCTGTTCCGCAATAGGGCATTACATTTATCCATCGCCATAGACTCAAGCGGGTGGTGCCTCTAAGCCGAGTTACAGGTCAGATCTGTGGAGAGGGAGCTCCGATCACAGTGCAATTATAAACATCTGTAATTAAATAAAAACTGTAACATTCCAGGCAAAACAATAACATCTCTATACTTATTGTGCTTGTGTCGGATATATAGTTATAATCTATGACCTGGTTAAAATTTGCACATTTTAAATCACAATATTCATCTTAGGTCATTCTCACACCTCCCTTGTTTGGTTTGTTTAAAATGAACCAGAGTTCGTTTGCTCCTTTGATTCGGATCTTTTGTTCTGGTGTGAATAAAAAACAAAAATCTCGATCCGGAGCAAACGAGCGAACTGAGACCACCTAAAAAGCTCGGTCTCGGCACGGTTCCATTCGAACTCTGGTGCGGTTCGTTTGAGGTGAAAATACAGACCGGACTCGATCCGACACAAGTTGGCTTTTTGTACTTAACGAGCTCCTGTCGTATGTCGAGCATTATGGGAAACCGAGGCTGAAGAAACTAAACTAAACTAAACTAAACTAAACTAAACAAGGCTTACTTAAGTTTTGTGTGAAGAGCAAGAGTCACAACTTGATGTCCGCACATGAGTGCTGTCCTCCGTAGTCGTCTTGCCCTGTGTCTTCGTCATTTGGAAATTGATTGTAAAATAGTGTAAACGATGCTGCTCAAACATTTGTGCAAACTGTAAAAACTGAGCAAACCATAGCACTAAGGCTAGATTGAAAATAATAATAATAATAATAATAATAATAATTAGGGCTGTCAAACGATTAATTTTCTTGATCGCAACTAATCTCAGAAATTTCATAGTTAATCGCGATTAATCATGATTTATTTTGCATGTTTAAAATTGATATCTTGCAGTAAGACCGTTCGAATCTAAAGTTAAACTCACAATGCAAAGTATTTCTCACCATTTTTTTTATTTCAAAAAAGTGCAGAGAAAGGAAAAAGTAACAATGAACCAGTAATAGTGCTTACTTTGAGAAATTGTAAATAAATGATTGAAGCCCGCTCGAGCTGCCTACGGATGCGTAGAAGGAACAAAATACTAGCAAACTCAAAATAGCGCGTTTAACCAACAATGAGTTTAATTAATACAACCAAATGAGCTGCATATGGATGGTAGAATTGCGGAAAATGCTGGCAAACTCTGATCGCGAACAATTTTTTTAATCGCGATCAGAGTTTGCCAGCATTTTCTGCAATTCATAACTTACATTAATCTAATCGCGATTAACGCGTTAATATTCCCAGCCCTAATAATAATAATAATAATAATAATAATAATAATAATAAATTTTATTTATAATGCACTTTAGATTTGACCTCAAATCTCAAAGTGCTACACTTGCAACAATAAAAGAACATTAAAAACATCATAAAACGTTGTAAAAGAACATAAAAAGAACAATTAAAAACATCATAAAATATTGTACGCTTTTCTAAAAAGATAAGTTTTGAGTCCTTTTTTAAAGTTTCCACCGTCTGTGGGGCCCTGAGGTGGTCAGAAGGGGAGCGGCGGCTTCAAAGGCTCGGTCCCCCATGGTCTTGAGCCGTGTCCTGGGCGGGAGCAGACGGTGCTGTTGGCCTGACCGGGTCCTGGCTGAGGTGTACAGTGTGAGCAGGTCTGTGAGGTAGGTGGGGGCATCACCACCATTATTCTCCTCCTTCACATGTTTGGACACGGCGTTTTTACACGGCTCATTTCTGTCCAATGGCTGAGCGACCTCAGCACACGTGCTTTTGTTTACAAATGTTGGTCCACTTGGGGATAAAGTGTGCAGTGTGAAAGCAAACCGCACCAAATAAATAAATAAATAAATAAAATTTGGTCCGGACCAAAGCAAGTGAACTATTGGACTTTCCTGGTGTGAAAACGACCTTAAACAAGGTAATAAAAGAAACAAGTTATAATGCGTGGTTTTTGTGGTAGTTTTAAGAAATACAGTAAAAACACCAGTAATCGAATAAATACAAGATATGTTTGTTTAATATCAAACTGTGGAACCTTCCAGCCAGAGCAATAGCATCACCATGAGACCCTCAACCAGAAAAGTTACACAATACACCTTTAAGTACTGATTTAATGGATGCACAAGTCTCATGTTGTTTTCCACAGCTATAGCAACAACTGATGCTGGGAAACACTGTATTTTGTTCCACGTGCGCATAAATACTTCACATTGATAACTTTACAATCTAAATCTGTGGGTTTTGTTGCCAGGTTACGCAATTATATCCAGTTTTCCACAGTGAGTCCGGAGGAAGCAGTGGATTCCATAAAGTTTGTTTAAGGCGAGTGAATCATTTAAACAGACGAGTCCAGGAAACACTCCCTTTAAACCTTATCAGGAGTTCAGCTTTTCCTCTGTCAGGACTTCACGGGCCTTATAAGGACTCGTCTGGGCCTCGCTCTAATTTTAGTCTCGTTATAACGATCACGAAACAACTTTTCACTAATGAGATGTGGGAAAATGTGATCAGGAGTGTGGTTTTTTTTGGTTTGGGGCTTTAAATCCATCAGACACTTGTTTATAGTAGTAGTAGTAGTAGTAGTAGTAGTAGTAGTAGTTGTTGTAGCAGTAGTAGTAGCAACAGCAGCAGTAGTAGTTGTAGTAGCAGCAGTAGTAGTAGTAGTAGCAGTAGTAGTAGTAGCAGTAGTAGTAGTAGTAGTAGTAGTAGCAGCAGTAGTAGTAGTAGCAGTAGTAGTAGTAGTAGTAGTTGTTGTAGCAGTAGTAGTAGCAGCAGCAGCAGTAGTAGTATTAGTAGTAGTTGTAGTAGTTGTAGCAGTAGTAGTAGTAGCAGTAGTAGTAGCAACAGCAGCAGTAGTAGTTGTAGTAGCAGCAGTAGTAGTAGTAGCAGCAGTAGTAGCAGTAGTAGCAGCAGCAGCAGTAGTAGTAGTAGTAGTAGTAGTTGTTGTTGTTGTAGCAGTAGTAGTAGTAGTAGTAGTAGTAGTTGTAGCAGTAGTAGCAGCAGTAGTAGTAGTAGTAGTAGTTGTAGCAGTAGTAGTAGTAGTAGTAGTAGTAGTAGTAGTAGTAGTAGTAGTAGTTGTTGTTGTAGCAGTAGTAGTAGTAGTAGTAGTAGTAGTAGCAGTAGTAGTAGCAGCAGCAGCAGCAGCAGCAGTAGTAGTAGTAGTATTTGTTGTAGCAGTAGTAGTAGCAGTAGTAGTAGTAGTAGTTGTTGTTGTAGCAGTAGTAGTAGTTGTTGTAGCAGTAGTAGTAGTAGTAGTAGTAGTTGTTGTTGTAGCAGTAGTAGTAGTAGTAGTAGTTGTTGTTGTAGCAGTAGTAGTAGTAGTAGTAGTAGTTGTTGTTGTAGTAGTAGTAGTTGTAGCAGTAGTAGTCGTATGCGTGAAAAGTCCCTCAGTCGTCCAGGTAGAATCCATGATCAAAGGAGAAGTTCAATTTGTCAACTGGACAAAGTTTGTTTGGTTGAAAACGTTTCGCCGCTCATCCGAGAGGCTTCGTCAGCTCAGAGCTGACGAAGCCTCTCGGATGAGCGGCGAAACGTTTTCAACCAAACAAACTTTGTCCAGTTGACAAATTGAACTTCTCCTTTGATCAGTAGTAGTAGTAGTTGTTGTTGTTGTAGCAGTAGTAGTAGTAGTAGCAGCAGCAGCAGCAGTAGTAGTAGTAGTAGTAGTTGTTGTTGTTGTAGCAGTAGTAGTAGTAGTTGTTGTAGCAGTAGTAGTAGTAGCAGTAGTAGTAGTAGTATTAGTATTTTTTTTCTATTTAAAGCAGACCTATTGGGCAAAATCAACTTGTCAGAGCTTTTAACACTGTTATAGTTGTTTCTTGTTCTCTGAGTTGTATTTGGAGTGATTTGTCCATGTCTGAGCCATCTTTAGTTTAATATTATATTTTCAAGACGCTATATTGCCGATCAACGACACATTATAACACAATGATCCACGGGTGTCATAGATTATAACTAGTTCAAAGTTTAAAGTCAGCTTTATTGTCAAAAACCATATGTACAGGTTGCGCACACACAGGATTTGAAATTGCAGCACCCCCTAGGCCCACAGTGAACATAAAACATCTGATGAACAAGACAATAAACCCCATGACTAAAACATCACATATACCCAGTACAGTACAGTACAGTAGTACTTTTGCTACGGCTATATGTGATGTTTTATATATATATATGTATTATATACAAGTTTACAATACAAATAGGTAAAACACACAGTGTGTAGCGTAATAAAGCTCAAATTGTGTCATTCAAGCAGCAGTGCCAGTGTCATTTAAGGTCGTTTTCACACCAAGAAAGTCTGATAGTTCACTTGCTTTGGTCCGGACCAAAGTGTTTTTTATTTTTTATTTTATTTTGGTGCGGTTCGCTTTCACAATGCAGTTTTTTCCCAAGTGGACAAACATCTATAAACAAAACCACGTGTGCTGAAGTCGCTCAGCCATTGGACAGAAATGAGCCGTGTCCAAACTCCGTGTCCAAACACAGAAGGAGGTTTTCAATCTAGCCTTAGTGATATGGTTTGCTCAGTTTTTACAGTTCGCACAAATGTTTGAGCAGCATCGTGAGGTTTACACTATTTTACAATCAATTTACAAACGACGAAGACACAGGGCAAGACGACTACGGAGGACAGCGCTCATGTGCGCACATCAAGTTCTGACTCTTGCTCTTCAGGCAAAACCTTAGTAAGCCTCGTAAGTTTAGTTTCGTTTAGTTTCGTCAGTCTCGGTTTCCCATAATGCTCGACATACGACGGGAGCTCGTTAAGTACAAAAAGCCAACTTGTGTCGTATCGAGTCCGGTCTGTATTTTCACCTCAAATGAACCGCACCAGAGTTTGAATGGAACCGCGCCGAGACCGAGCTTTTTAGGTGGTCTCGGTTCGCTTGTTTGCTCCGGATCGAGATTTTTGGTTTTTATTCACACCAGCCCAAAAGGTCCGAATCAAAGGAGCAAACGAACTCTGGTTTGTTTGAAACGAACCAAACAAGGCAGATGTGAAAACGACCTAAGTGTCATTTAAGCAGCAGTGCCAGTGTCATTTAAGAGTCATTTAAGCAGCAGTGTCAGTATAATTTAAGCAGCAGTGTCATTGGGGGAGGGAGGACAGGCAGAGAGTTCAGCATCCTGACAGTTTGGTGGATGAAGCTCTTTCAGTCTGCTGGTCTTGGCCCTGAGGCTCCTCAGTCTCCTTCCTGATGGCAGCAGACTGAAGAGGCAGTTGGATGGGTGGGTGGGATCACCCAGAGGGCTTTGCGGGTGAGGCGGGTGCGGTAGATGTCCTGCAGGGAGGGGAGAGAGACACCCACGATTCTCTCAGCTGCTCTCACTACTCGGTGTAGCTTTTTCCAGCAGGACATGGTGCTATGGTGCACTCTCTATGGTGCCTCTGTAGAAGGTGCTCATGATGGGAGGTGGGCTCTGGCTCTGTTCAGTTTGTGGAGGAAGTAGAGTCACTGTTGGGCTTTACTGTCCAGTGATGCAATGTTCTTTGACCAGGAGAGGTCCTCAGAGATGTGCACACTCAGGAACTTGGTGCTGCTTACTCTCTCCACAGCAGCCCCGGTGATGGTGAGGGGGGCGTGCTTGTGTGTGCTCTAGAGCAGACACAAGCACAAGTCTGCTTTAACACACTTTCCCCTATTCATTTTTCTTTTTGGTCTGCTTCTGTAAAGCTCTGAGTGAGTGACAGCTGGATTTGATTAATCACAGTGAAGCGTGATTAATCAGAAGTTCTTTCAGATGAAGCAGATGCCTTTAGTTACCTCTTAAAAGACAATACAAAAAATACAAAGCTGTTGATAAATCGTAATAAAACTGATGGTGTGATCTGGATCCAAGAAAAGAGATTTTTTTTTGTAATACCACCCAACCCTAGCTGAAGTCATTGTTGTCGTCTGCCAGCCTTTAACATCTTATTTCTTTTCTATTAGCGTGAACAATGAAAGTTTCAGGGTGGTCTGAAAATACAACCTGCCAGTTTTAACTACAGCATCGAAAACCACAAAAACAATCTGCGTTACTCCTGTTATACGTGACTTATTCTGTTTTCTAGGTCATTTTACTTCCCCAAACCCTTTTGAGCTGAGCCTTTTACATGACTTCATCTTGTCCTGTTAAAATACATGACACAATTTTCCTGATTCACTTTAGGCCTGACTCATGTGAAGTCCCCCAAAACATCCCACGCTCCCTGCAGGTTTGTTTTGTATTTCCGTTTTTTTCCATTGTTGCAGCGCTGGTTTGGAGGGTCTGGGGGAACACAGGGGAGGAAGTTGAGGTAAGAGAGGAAGTGGGGTGAACAGGAGGACGCTTCAGGACACAGCCCGGACTACAAGACTCAAGACTCCACCGCCATCAAACTCTTGAACTCCATGCAACACCTGCCCCCTGCACCTTTGTTTGAGTCTATAAACTACTGACAACATTTCCCCCAAATTCCAAATAAAAATATAATTGTTTAGAGCAGAGGTCTTCAACGGGGGGGGTCGTGACCCCTAGGGGGGTCGCGGAGGTACTGCAGGGGGGTCGCGAAATCTTTTGATTTCACTTTAAAATAATATAATTTTATATTTTAATATATTTTTTAAACAATATATTTTTTCATTTTTCCCCAATCAATTTCTCCCTTGTCCCTCCACCCTCTTTGATGTCTTAAAATGAAAAAAATATATGTTATGTGCAACTCATCAGGGTCAGACATCTCACTGAAGTGGGAATTCACAGATGGCTTGGGGGTTCACTGTCCCCTGTATGTTCATGTATATTCACAGTTTAACTTGATGTGTTATGATCAAAGCTTAACTTGATTTGTGTTAATTGTTCATTATTTGAATAGCTCTGTATTTGAGCAAGATGTATGTGTAAATGGCAGAAGCACAGCCACTCTCTCCCTTGCACTTGTTTTTTGGTTGAATCAGTGAACGATCTTAATAGGCCTGTGTTATATGCAAGTTGTGTTTAAAAATTGCAGTAGCACATCCACCCCGTAGGGCCTCTCTGGCCCATCTTTAAAATAAAAAACATGAAAATACCGTATTAACTAGGGGTGTGCAAAATAATTGTCATGACAATGCATCGCGATACTAACTTTCACAATATACTGCATCGATTCTTGATGCCAAAAAATCGATTATTATTCATTAATAATTTAATATTTAATAATTTAATATTTAATATTAATACATACATTAATTAATTATTAGGGTTTTTTTTTTATAAATCCTATGCACTTTTTTCTTTGTGAAAGGGTATCGTTTGTTATGATGGTAGCTACCTCCAAAATGGCAAATGTTTGAACATCATTTTTTGTTTTAGAAAAAATCCTATGCACTTTTTTGTTATTGGTTTGGTTTATTTGTTGTTGTTATTCAATAAATTCAGTTATGAATTGAGTTGCTCAGAGTTATGTATCAATTGAAGACACTACCCAGATACACAGCCACTGATATTTAAGTTATCCTCTTTTTTTTGGTACATTTTCATTGAAGTATGTCGAATATACTGCAATGCATCGCAATAATTCAAGTATCGTGATGCATCGTGATAGTATCGCATCGTGGCATATGAATCGTGATTCGAATTGAATCGTGACTTCTTTGCCAATACCCACCACTAGTATTAACCTGTGTATTATTTCCTTGTATTGGATGTACCATAACAGATTAGCAATGTTTATACATGACACTAAGCTCAATTTAATATAAAACACAATTCTATGCTGTATATATAGTAGGGGGGTCCCTGGCCCAGTTCACCATCTTTTTGGGGGTCCCTGGCCTGAAAAACGTTGAAGACCCCTGGTTTAGAGCAGTGTTTCCCAACCTTTTTTGTCTTGTGTACCCCCCGAGCCTTTTTGTCATACCTCGAGTACCCCCTCACTCATACGTGTTGATAATTCTCCAAAAGTAGAACCTGACACGACAGATTATTAAATGAAAATCATTTTATTTCATCTCCTTAATTTGAAAATTTAATTCTCAGGAACTTTCTCTCTTTTCTTTAACTCAAATTTACTCTAATTAAAAAAATAAAATAAAAAAATCTCCCCCTGCGCCTGGCAGCGACACTGCCGAGTACCCCCTGCAGTGTGCTCGCGTAACCCAAGGGGTACTTGTACCCCTGGTTGGGAAACACTGGTTTAGAGCATTTATTTACAGAAAATGACAAACTGTCAAAATTACGGCTGTCAGTTTAACACATGAATTAGATTAATTAATTAGACGTGTTATAAAAATTAAGGCAATTAATTATGAGCGGCAATTCAATGCGCGCACATTTTAAATTTGGTGTGCGGCGAGCAAATCGCTGCCAGGGCCTTGGAACGGCAAGTTTATTTATAAAAAGAATGAAGACGATCGACGATCAACAAGAACGCCGTGATTTGGAGCTTTTATAAAAAAGAATTTTCTGATCACCCAAGCTGCTCCAGCCTGACAGATCAATTGAACGCGAATCACGTCTGGACAAGTTCCATCATTACCGGTGATAGTGCGCACTTCACCAAACCAACAAACCAACAAACCACGCTCACAGAATTTGGGAAACAAATGAGAAAAATGACCACAGAAAAACTGACAAACTCAATCGCAAAGTGAGTTTGTTCGCTCGATCGATCTGTCGCTCTCTCAATCTCTCTCTTTCACACTCTTAAAATGCGATTAATTAGATCAATTAATTACAAATCCTTTAATTAATTAGATTTTTTTTAATCGCCTGACAGCAGTAGTCAAAATAACAAAAAAGACATACGTTTTCAGACCTCAAACAATGCAAAGAAACAAGATCAAATTCATTTTAAAACAACATAATACTAATGTTTACACTTAAGAAGAGTTCAGAAATCAATATTTGGTGCAATAACCCTTATTTTTTATCCCAGCTTTCGTCTTGGCATGCTCTCCACAAGTCTTTCACATTGTTCTTGGGTGACTTTATTCCACTCCTGGTGCAAGAAGTGAAGTAGCTCAGCTTTGTGTTTGTGTTGGAATTCAACAGACGCTGGAATGGAATGGCTGTAATACATGTAGAGATGCTGATTTCACAAAATAATGCAGTGGTCTCTTATTTTTTTCCAGAGCTGTATGTATGTGGGTGTGTGAGAGCGTGTCTGGAATGACTTAGTTAATGCGCACCTATCCCCCTGTGTTCCCTCCACCACTGTTCCGTCATATTTCACACAGTATCACCCGCATATTACTACTGCACTGACTCTGAATCCCTAAGTACTTGAATCCCTCCTGCCAGGGACTATACTGGACCCCGTGTAATGTGACTCTACTGTGCAGTTACTTGGTCTCATATTGTTCTTCATATTGTTTTATAGCTTTACTTGTATAAAATGTGGTAAATTTTTTAATCTATTTATCTATTTTATCCTATTCTTATATAATGTGTCTATTATGCATCTGTTGTTTAAAAATTCTTTATTAGGGACAGTGCATATTAATGAACATCTAAAACATTGCAGTGTAAATACGCCAGATTATAGCAAAAATGCTAATTTCCATCTGTAGTCTCTGGGCAGGTGACACCACAGCAAAAACAACAAAAACAATGACAAGTGACAATAACAGCAACATTAAAACATTAAATATTAAAAGTGTCCACAAGTCTGGTTTTCCTCTAGCCGCTGTTTCAAGGGTGATTTAAAAGTGTCAAGTGTCTTATTGATAATGGGAGAGAGTTCCAGAACTTAGTGCCTCTGACTGAGGCCCTGTCCCCACGACAACGTTCCTGTTTTTTTTTTTTACCCGGGGTGAAAAAAAGTCGCGTCCACACACGTGCTGGATCAGAAAACATTCGCGTCAGGACGAGCACGGAGCGCTGAGTGAAAACGATGTAGTACATATGTCACACCGATAAGTGGCGCTGTAAACCGGAAAGAACCAGAGCCACCGGAAGCGCAAGACTACAAAGAGCACATGCGTATAAAGTCCTTTGTCTTCCGCAAACACACAAACACAAGAAGATAGGATCGATGGCGAACGCACGCGGAAAAACCGACTCCCTCGTTTGGACCGACGACGAGGTGGAGCTACTCCTTCGGGTCACGCTGGATTACAAAGGCCAGCAGTGCCTGCAAAATGTCGACTGGGAGTTCTGTACTACCAAGTACACGGACATAATGAACGCTTTTCGGCGCGAGTATTCAACGGGGGACACGGCCAACGGGAAGGATTTTCCCCACGATCCGTGTTCCATTAGTAAAGCGCAGATTACGACAAAACTGAAGGCCGTTCGTAATAAGTACCGCCATGCTGTGGACTCTGGGCGTCGCAGTGGCCACGGCCGTGTGGTCCTCATGTTTTTCGAGCTGTGCGAGCAGATCTGGGGTGGTTCGCCGGCGACAACAGCAATAGAATCTGGAGTGGAAACCGCGGATTTGTTGGAGGAGGACTCAACCACGCGGTCGACATGTTCTTCTCCTTCCCCCGAGTCCCCTCAGACCAGCGACTGTCTGCCGGCCGCTGTGGTGAAGGAGCGCCGGAGTTTACTGCAGGTGGGTTTCGTTATGATTGTACTCTCGAATACGTGCGTGTGTTGGCCATATTGCTTGGCATGGTGTTAGCGATGTGGTTAGGTTGCAATCTAAACGGTGTTTTCTTTGTTCGCATAGGCAAGACTCGACAGCCACCGCGGGGACAGATTGAAGCGGAGGGCTCCAATTGACCCCGCAGTGCAAGAGGATCTCCGCCTGAAGAAGAGGATGGTGGACATTATGGAGGACGCGGAGAAGCATCACCGCGTGACCATGCAGCAGGTCACCTCAAACATGTCCTCCATCTCGGACTCCATCAAGGACAGTTTGTCGCTGCTGCGGACAATGCTGCACCAGCAGCAGGCCTACGTGCCACCCCACCACTTCCCACCGGCCTATGGGGCCAGCAATAGATTCGGGAATGGACATATGTATGGACCCATGGCACCACCTACGCCACAATACCCTCCAACGCCAGTATACCCCCAAACTCCAGTATACCCCCAAACTCCAGTATACCCCCAAACTCCACTGCATCCCGGACAGTCCGCACAGTCCACACCGCTGGCCCAACCTGCTCAAGGCAGCCACTCCTTCAGGAGAGCTCTTCTGCAGGACGACAGTGCGGAGTCGCTGTGAGGTGGCACTTCATAGTTCGCTTTTTTTTTTTTTTTAAACATTTTTTTCCCCATATTTTGGGTGTACAGCTGTGCAGGTTTTTTCTTTTGTGCAAAGACTGAATAGAAAGTCATGTATATAGTTGTGTGCATTGCACTGTGTGTATATTTTTGTAAGTGTTTCATTAAAAAATGTTTACGAATGTCATGTGCCTTCTTGTTACTATGCTAGTTTATATTCATTAGCAAAAGACAACAAATTGTTGACGGTGTTCTTTATTTACATCACAAACACAGTAAATCCACACATTTCTAGCAAGAAAATTCAACAAAATAGCGGCAATAGTCGATGTGAGCACTGAGTTCATGGGTCCAGGAACATTGTGACCACTCGTCTGACCCTTTTTCCCTCTGTCTCGTTACAGTCAGTAAGGTACCGGTTGTTCTCTGTGGTAGGCTGCACTTCCCGGTCACAGTTTATGGCGCTTAACACAGACTGCTCGTCCATCGTCTCCTTGCTTGCCTCACAGTAGTTGTGCAGAACAAAACAGGCATAAATAACATGCGGAAAGTCATTAATATTAATGTCCATGGGCCTTTTCAGTGCCGCAAATCTGGCTTTCAAGCGACCAAAAGCACACTCGATGACCATGCGGGACCTACACAAAGACAAGCCGAAGTACTGTTCTTGTGGCGTGGCTCCGCCGTTTGAATACTCCTTCATCAGGAAAGGCAAAAGGGGATAGGCAGGATCACCCAACAGAAATATCGGTATGGGCTCCTCATTGTCCACTATCTGCCTTTTTAGGGACGGGATCTTTCCAGTTTTAAAATGCGAGTTTACCTTAGAATTGGCAAACACCCGTGCGTCGTGCGTACTGCCCGGCCACTTCACAGTAACATCCATAAAACGGTACCTGTAGTCACACACCGCTTGTATGTTGAGGGAATGTTTGCCCTTTCTGTTGATGAAGGCCATGGCGTTGGTGGATGGCTGCTTGATTTCAATATGGGTCCCATCGATCAAACATTGTGGCATGCCATGCACACGGAGGAAGCCCGAAACAAGCTCCTCTGCCTCCGGTTCCGTGAAAGGCAGCTTGATGTATTTCGGGCCGAGGTGATGAGCAATAGCCATACAGGTCTGTCTAACTATGACGGAGACAGTCTGTCGCGACACTCCAAATGCGTTCGCTTTTTTGCTGTTTTGCGCAGCCTTCCCTCGTCGCTCAAGTAGTAGAGCGTAATGGCGAGCTTTTTCAATGTGTCGACCGGTGCTCTCATATTCGTCGTTTGGCCTTCGATATGAGGACGCAGTTCTTCACACAGGGCCACAAGAGAAGCTCTGGACATCCGGAAATTCGCTCTCCAGTCGTCCTCCATTACAACGCCATTGACGAAATTGTCCCACCAGCTACTCGTTCTACCAGGTCTCACCCAAAACCTTCTTCGGGTGGCCCTTCTTGTTATTGTTCTCGACCGCGGGAGCGGGGTGAAAAGCATCCGACGTGCGTAATTGTGCATGGTCCTCTGCTGTTGTCGCAATGCATTGCACATGAACACAGTTTGATGCAGCATTGCCAATAAACTTCCAAAAGTCTGCAAAAGATACTGAAGTCCATTGTCCGCCATGGCTGTTGTTATCTGGTTGTTACCTGCGGAAGGCGCCGGGTTCCACCCTCTGGTCACCGGTCACGTGATGATTACGGCAGCGCGACGTCATCATTTTCTCACCTGCCGCGCTTTTTTGCCGCCCACATTCCAACGCGACGGGGGGCGTTCTCCGACTTCTCCACTCTGGAAGCCGTTTTTGAAAAACTCCGTTCTCGCCCCCAAAAACGCCGGCGCCGTCTGGACGGCAGGCCCAAACGCACCCAAACTTCTCCGTTTCCTCCAAAAAACGTTGTCGTGGGGACAGGGCCTGAGAGACACTTTGTCCAAATGTAGTGCGTCTGTGTGGGACCTCACAGTTCCCCCGGGGTCTGTGTGGGACCTCACAGTTCCCGGGGTCTGTGTGGGACCTCACAGTTCCCCCGGGGTCTGTGTGGGAACTCACAATTCCCCCGGGGTCTGTGTGGGACCTCACAGTTCCCCCGGGCCATGGCCCTAGTTCCCATCCCACTGACAGTCTTTGTTTTAATAAAATCCTGTAGCAGAGGAGGAGCAACTCCATGCAAAACTTTGTATAAAGTTTTTAAATGGTAAATTTTAACTGGTTTTTAAATATCTTAATGGTCTTGGGCCTTCTTATCTTTCAGAATAGCTTTTTCCTTACGAACCTTCACGGGCCCTGCGCTCCTCCGGCAGCAGCTCCTGGTCATTCCCAAAGTCAGGACACACACTCACGGAGAGGCGTCTTTTCTATGGAACAGCCGGAGGAGCTCAGGGCCAAAGACAACGTTCATGTTTTTAAGAGTGCCTCAAGACTCACCTGTTTAGCCTGGCCTTTGATTGACTGTTTGTTTGTTTTTCATTTTGTTCTTTTGTTTGTTCGTCTGTTTGTGTGTTCGTCTGTTTTATTTTATTTTTTTTAATTGTTGGTGGCACCGTGGCTGAGTGGCTAGCACTCATGCTTCACAGCAAGAAGGTTCGGGTCGCCCAGGCCTTTCTGTATGGAGATTGCATGTTTTCTCCGTGTCTGGGTGGGTTTCCTCCGGTTTTCCCCATGAACCCAAACATGCTCCAGGTAAAATCCTCCAGCTTGGGTCCTGACCAAAGCCTAAATAACAAAATCATGGGGATGGTCCTGGGTCAAATATAGAAACTATTTCTCATGTGTGAGATCAATAAAAGTCAATCTTCTAAACCTTAATCACTGTAAGGAGCTTTGTGTTACATTTTGTATGAAAAGCACTTTATAAATATTGATTGATTGATTGATTGATTGATATAAAACAACCATATTTAAAATGAACAAAATGATTTAAATTAAGCAACTTGTCTAAAAGTACTTGTCTAAACTTGTCTACAACAGTGCAGTGGTGAACTGAGAATGGTCCAATATTTTTTAAGCAAAATGTTGGCTAAAATGTTGGCTACTCCAAACGACATCTCACTTTGTATAGTGACAAGAAAGACTTCTGTTCTATTCTAAGAGGAGGAGAAGTGGAAGATGAAGAGAGGGGGGGGGTTAACGTGGGGTCAATGGGACGTTTGTGTGAAGCAGGAGGAGGTACAGGAAAAGGTCTGCTTCCACTGCATCACCTCAGTGGGTCAGGTTAGAACACGTGCAATCATTTAATGTAACTTTTCTAATGGAGGGACTGAAATCTCAACTTGTCAGAAGGTTGCGATTAAGGTTAAAGGTCCCATGACATGGTACTTCTTGATGCTTTTATATGGCTCCTTAATGGTTCCCTAATACTGTAAATGAATCCTTCTTCAAAATCAACACTCAGTGCATGAGAAACAGAGATAAGATGAGAAAGAGTATTTTTTCTCTCTCTGGAACACTCCATAATGGGCGTTGTTGCTTGAATGCAATTGAGGAGAAAAGAGCTGGCCAATAGTAGAGGGTGGGGGCGTGGCCAAACTCTCCGCTCTCGCTCTGAGCCCTCAGCTGATCCATTTCCTTGTTTTGCCTCCAGGCAAATAAAAAAACGCATTTCGCATTGCCTAGCGCATTCGCAGTCCAAACTCTCTGGGCGTGATTTACAGAGACGCTGAGTACAGACAGACGGGGGTGGAACTGCATTTGCATTTCTTTTTTCGATCTGACGTCAATAAGGTGCCTTGTTCAAAATCGCCCGTTTGAGCTCCGATTTTTTGTAACGCAGAAAAGGATCACAAATGCTCAGTTTAGACATTTCACAACTTTTAACCATGGGGGGGGGGGGGCTAAACAGGGTAAGGGAGCTCACATTAACATTCAAAAACCTCAGAAAGTGAAAATTTCATGTCATGGGACCTTTAAGGTACACTTTATCATCCTTTTTTTGTTCTTTGTCCTTATGCATTTGACCCGTCCTTCAGTGCTGCTGTCAGGAGCAGTGGGATCCGTCTCACTTTTTCTTCTCCAGATCCTGAGCTAGTCTTGGTCCGGACCAACTTTGGATTCCTGCGATTTTTGCGAGTTCACAAACTCACGAGAATCTATCTTGGCCCCTGACAGGTGCGACAGGGCCTGACAGGTGGTGGGGGTCAATTACATCACATCATTGAGGTTTGTGTGAAAGTGAAAGGTGAAGCGCCCAAAGAAACCAAAACAAACACGGCAACACAGACAGCCGTACTTTAGTTTGTTTTAGCGTCAATATACAAAAAATAAGAGACCACTGCAAAATGATCAGTTTTTCTGATTTTACTACTTATAGACCAGTTTCAAAGCTATGTCATCACTGAATGCGCGCGCAGTTCCGACTCAAAAAAGCCACTGCTGCCATAAAACCCCCAGCGAAGATATAGAAGAGAAGAACTCAAATAAAGAGAAACAGATGGAATAAATGATTCATATCATTCAACTCACATACACACAAGTGAACACCTGCTGCTTGTTTAGGGTAATTTGCCCAGGTGTTGAATGGTGTTTAATCATGCTGATTAACTAGCAAGCACAGGACACCGCAAAGCTCACAGTCATTACCCGGGTAACCTCTACGACAGACACATGTAAACGAACACGAATAACTTTGTTAAAATGCATGATAAGTTTTCGCATGACCATCATAAATGGCATTTGACATGACGGAGATCACATCTGTGACCCGTGAATTAAGTCGTAGTGTGTTACTTACCCCGCAATGCAAGTGCAGTTGGCGGTCAGAACGTAGCTTGTTGATGATAGCCCAAGCATTGTACACGGTCATATGTGTGGTGAGCTCCCTAGGGCTGTCTTTGTTTGGTGTTTTTTTTTTCGTTTTTTCTTTGAACTTTTTAGATTATTTTGGCTTTTCCCCTCCTCCCGGTATCCCGGCTGAGGGGGGGACGCTTTCTCTTTTCCCCGCGAGCTTTGCTCACCCCTGGGCAGACAACGGCGCAATGTCAGCCCCTACGGGGCCCCAGGCCGTGGCGGAGAAGCCGACTGGGAAAGCCGGTAGTAGGAAGGAAGATACTACGGAGAAAGTCCCCATCAATATCGTGGTATTTTACCTCCTGTACATGGCCACATACGGCAAACTGGTAGGCATCCATGGATTTGTATGTGCGCACTTTCTCTCGTATATACACTGGGCTTCTCCACTAAATAACAGTGGATATCTGGCCACTGTAAATCTGGTCACTTTCTGCGGTCGTACTGCCACTCTGTGATCGCATAAGGATCTGGTAGTCGAACCCCGTTGCTCAACGTGAGCTTTTGAATGTAGCTCTCCCTATCGTTAATATTCAATGATTTGCAATACAGTAATTAGATAATCCGCTATGTTCCGCCATGGTTTTCTGCCTCGGAACTGTGCGCGCATGCCAGTGATGTCACGTTTGTTTTCTAACTGTAAAGGGGTCTATAGGTTTGTGTTTGGGCAAAAGGAACATTTTTGTTTGAGTCTATAAACTACTGACAACATTTCCCCCAAATTCCAAATAAAAATATTATCGTTTAGAGCATTTATTTGCAGAAAATGACAAATGGTGAAAATAACAAAAAAGATACATGTTTTCAGACCTCAAACAATGCAAAGAAACAAGATCAAATTAATTTTAAAACAACATAACACTAATGTTTACACTTAAGAAGAGTTCAGAAATCAATATTTTGTGCAATAACCCTTATTTATAGGAATATTAACATTTTTTTACAATCTGAACCTTATTTCGGTAATAAAACAAGTTGTTTTACTCACTCAGCACTTTGGTGTCATATGGGGCAGTTGCGTAGATGTTGTAGTTTAGCGATATCTGTTAACGTGAGTGCTTGGGGCAGGCGATTGCCATCACCAAATAACACAAACTTTATCACTTTTCAAATTACAGAAGCTCAATGTCTTAGTCTACACTTTCCTTTGAGTCAAAAGTGGCCTCTAATCCGAGATTTAGCCATAGTTTAAGGTTCAGATTGTAAAAGACGTTAATATTCCTTTAATCACAGCTTTCATGTGTCTTGGCATGCTCTCCACAAGTCTTTCACATTGTTCTTGGGTGACTTTATTCCACTCCTGGTGCGAGAACTGAAGTAGTTCAGCTTTGTGTTTGTGTTGGAATTCAACAGACACTGGAATGGAATGGCTGTAATACATGTAGAGATGCTGATTTCAGAAAAAAATGCAGTGGTCTCTGTATGAACATGCAGAAGATCAGAACTTTGTGTATTTGTGGACAGGGAAGTTACAATATCTGTGCTTTTCTCTGGATGTAAGCTTGATTTTTTTGGTGTTGTTCCACTAATATAATGCTTTGACAAATCAGATTCAAAAAACTGTCACGACACTTTCGTTTCAGATCTCTTTGGGGCATGGGGGAAACGGAGTGAACGAGGAAACTCACCCACACACATGGGGAGAACATGCAAACTCCACACAGGAAGGCACAGGATCGAGCTGTTGATTCAAGTCATACACATTATCAATCTGGGATGGTTTTAGCTGAAAGCGATCAGGAAAAGTGTAATATTCAGGGGAATATTCGAGGAACAACGGAACAAGCCAAGAAATAAAACCGTGCCACAAGGCTGCTCATTCATTTAGTAACTGCGCTCAGACAGAGACGAAGGAAGGAAGCGTACCTGATGGATTTCACGAGCTTGTAAAATCACAAATATTGCAGGAATTTAGCCAGCTATCTTTCCTCCAGCTTATCTGTCGCCATGGAGACTAGACATGACGCCATCTGACCAAGTGTTCTGCTCCGTAATTGAATAAATGTGAACGACCACAGCAAAACCAGACACAAGTCGTCCCGGAGACGTTTTTAGTTATTCACAGATTCTGAAAATGTACATTCTAAGCTTTCCCACGATGCCTTACACATGGAAATCTGAGTACATTTGAAGAATTTGTGACCATTTGAATGCAGCACATTGTGAAGACAACAATCTGAGAAATTCCATGTTAAAGATCCTCTTGTCCAGGTCTTCAGAACTCATTTACCTGACATTAAGCTAAGCCCTCCCCCATCACTGACATCACTGTGGTGTGGAGTTTATATTCAGGAAAGATCAGAATTAGAAGCTGCTTTAGTCCTGTTTTTTTTTCCTGGTTTATTCCTGGTTTGGTCCTGGTTTAGTCCTGTTTTAGTCCTGGTTTAGTCTTGTTTTGTTCCTGGTTTAGTCCTGGTTTGGTCCTGGTTTAGCCCTGGTTTGGTCCTGGTTTAGCCCTGGTTTGGTCCTGGTTTAGTCCTGCTTTAGTCCTGCTTTAGTCCTGTTTTAGTCCTGGTTTAGTCCTGGTTTAGTCCTGGTTTGGTCCTGGTTTGGTCCTGGTTTAGTCCTGCTTTAGTCCTGCTTTAGTCCTGTTTTAGTCCTGGTTTAGTTCTGGTTTGGTCCTGCTTTAGGCCTGGTTTAGTCCTGCTTTAGTCCTGGTTTAGTCCTGGTTTGGTCCTAGTTTAGTCCTGGTTTAGTCCTGGTTTGGTCCTGCTTTAGTCCTGGTTTAGTCCTGGTTTAGTCCTGGTTTAGTCCTGGTTTGGTCCTGCTTTAGTCCTGGTTTAGTCCTGGTTTAGTCCTGGTTTAGTCCTGGTTTAGTCCTGGTTTGGTCCTGGTTTAGTCCTGGTTTAGTCCTGGTTTGGTCCTGGTTTAGTCCTTGTTTAGTCTTGTTTTGATCCTGGTTTAGTCCTGGTTTAGTCCTGCTTTAGTCCTGGTTTGCTCCTGGTTTAGTCCTGCTTTAGTCCTGGTTTGCTCCTGCTTTAGTCCTGATTTAGTCTTGGTTTAGTCCTGGTTTAGTCCTGATTTAGTCCTGGTTTAGTCCTGATTTAGTCTTGGTTTAGTCCTGGTTTAGTCCTGATTTAGTCCTGATTTAGTCCTGGTTTAGTCCTGATTTAGTCCTGGTTTAGTCCTGGTTTGCTCCTGCTTTAGTCCTGCTTTAGTCCTGATTTAGTCCTGCTTTTGTCCTGGTTTAGTCCTGCTTTAGTCCTGCTTTAGTCCTGATTTAGTCCTGCTTTAGTCCTGGTTTAGTCCTGCTTAATGTGACAGATAAGTTTGGAGGACGAGGAGAGGAGCGGTGTCTGTTAAACCTGCCAGTCTCCTGTAAACTATCTCCATTTTATCTGCGTCTGTCTTATTTTTACTCAACACGAAACACTTTATAAAGACACATTTTTATATTTTATACACATGATTTGCCGAGTTGTTTCAGTCTCAGATCCTCTGGACTTTATTGGTCACGGTTTGAGTTTCACTGGCTCTGATAAAGACTTCGGTGTGGAAGTCTCAGGTGAGAAACATGAGAAGAGAGAGGGAAGGAGAAAGAAAGAGGAGAAAAAGAGCAAGAGGGGAGGGGAAAAAGAAAGAGAAGGGGAAATGAGGGATCAGGAGGAGGATGAAAGAGAAAGAGAGGAAGGAAAAGGGGAGATGGGAGGAGAGAGAGATTGAAAGAGAAGGGGAAAGGAATATTTTTGTTTGAGTCTATAAACTACTGACAACATTTTCTCCAAATTCCAAATGAAAATATTATCGTTTAGAGCATTTATTTGCAGAAAATGACAAATGGTCAAAATAACAAAAAAGATACATGTTTTCAGACCTCAAACAATGCAAAGAAATGAGATCAAATTCATTTTAAAACAACATAATACTAATGTTTACACTTAAGAAGAGTTCAGAAATCAATATTTGGTGCATTAACCCTTATTTTTAATCACAGCTTTCATGCGTCTTGGCATGCTCTCCACAAGTCTTTCACATTGTTCTTGGGTGACTTTATTCCACTCCTGGTGCAAGAACTGAAGTAGCTCAGCTTTAGTCCTGCTTTAGTCCTGCTTTAGTTCTGGTTTAGTCCTGGTTTAGTCCTACTTTAGTCCTGCTTTAGTCCTGCTTTAGTCCTGCTTTAGTCCTGGTTTAGTCCTACTTTAGTCCTGCTTTAGTCCTGGTTTGGATTTAGTCCTGGTTTGGTCCTGGTTTAGTCCTGGTTTAGTCCTGTTTTAGTCCTGCTTTAGTCCTGGTTTAGTCCTGGTTTAGTCCTACTTTAGTCCTGCTTTAGTCCTGGTTTAGTCCTGGTTTGGTCCTGGTTTAGTCCTGGTTTAGTCCTGTTTTAGTCCTGGTTTAGTCCTGGTTTGGTCCTGTTTTAGTCCTGGTTTAGTCCTGTTTTAGTCCTGCTTTAGTCCTGGTTTAGTCCTGGTTTGGTCCTGGTTTAGTCCTGCTTTAGTCCTGGTTTAGTCCTGGTTTAGTCCTACTTTAGTCCTGCTTTAGTCCTGGTTTAGTCCTGGTTTAGTCCTGTTTTAGTCCTGCTTTAGTCCTGGTTTAGTGCTAGTTTGGTCCTGGTTTGCTCCTGCTTTAGTCCTGGTTTAGTCCTGCTTTAGTGCTGGTTTAGTCCTGCTTTAGTCCTGCTTTAGTCCTGGTTTAGTCCTGCTTTAGTCCTGGTTTGGTCCTGGTTTGGTCCTGGTTTGGTCCTGGTTTGGTCCTGGTTTATTCCTGCTTTAGTCCTGGTTTGGTCCTGGTTTGGTCCTGCTTTAGTCCTGGTTTAGTCCTGCTTTAGTCCTGGTTTGGTCCTGCTTTAGTCCTGGTTTAGTCCTGCTTTAGTCCTGGTTTGGTCCTGGTTTGGTCCTGGTTTGGTCCTGGTTTGGTCCTGGTTTATTCCTGCTTTAGTCCTGGTTTGGTCCTGGTTTGGTCCTGCTTTAGTCCTGGTTTAGTCCTGCTTTAGTCCTGGTTTGGTCCTGCTTTAGTCCTGGTTTAGTCCTGCTTTAATAATAATAATAAAAATAATACATTTTATTTATTAGGCGCCTTTCTGGACACTCAAGGTCGCCTTACAACAAGTATAATATACATTATAGGCAGTTAAAAGCCGTTAAAAGCAACAGTTAAAATACAAACAGTTAAAAACAAACAGTTAAACATTTAAACAATACAAATTTTTAAAACAGTAAAACAGTAAAACATTTAAAAGGACAGTGCAGTTATGGCTGGAGTGAGTATGGCTGAGTTTTGAGTTTGGTTTTGAAGTTTGGGAGTGTGTCAGTGTTGCGGAGGTCACGAGGGAGAGAGTTTCAGAGCTGGTTATCCTTCTAGCAATTAATTTCATTTTTTAAGGTTTTCAAGAAAAATAACACTACCCAAGTCCAAAAATAGTATATTTGGCTGTAAAAATCTCTCTGAAAACTGAAAACAGTTATGCCAGTTATAAGAAGCTTTAGTCCTGGTTTAGTCCTACTTTAGTCCTGGTTTGGTCCTGGTTTGGTCCTGGTTTAGTCCTGGTTTGGTCCTGGTTTAGTCCTGGTTTAGTCCTGGTTCAGTCCTGTTGATGACTAAGGATGAAAGAGAGGGAGAGGAAGGAAAAGGGGAGACGGGAGGAGAGCAAGAGATTGAAAGAGAAGGGAAAATGAGAGGGGGAGATGAGAGAAATCAGGAGGAGAGCCTGAAGGGAGAAAAAGATGGAGTAGAGAGAAGAGAGAAGAAGAAACAGACTGAGGAGAAGAGGGGGAGAAAGAGGAAACTGATTAAAGAGAGGAGAGAAGAGTGAGGAAAGAGGATAAAGAGCAGGTTGTTGGTTTGGGACGTCCGGAGCTCTGAAAGTGGAGAATATCCGCTCCGAGGAGGAAGTTGGGGCTGTGGGAATGGGCTTTGTAAACATGGAGCTTCATTCAGACTGTGGCAGGGAAATGACTGGGACCATTAACGTTATTACTCCTCAAAAACATGTTGAGTTGTGTTTTGTTTCATTCACATGTTTGAGTAACTCTTTATTATTCGTCTGTCTACATCTCCAAAGCTCAAACTGCTCTGTTCCACCTTGTGATGTCATGAAGTGGTAGTTTTCAAGTTAACGGCTCCTTTTACCTTTGGTTCAGTAGAGAATTCCAGCACTGAATTGACCCAACGATTCTGGAGTTTAAAAATATAGTGGAGCACTTCTTGTATTATTAGACCTGGTTTAGACCTGGTTTAGTCCTGGTTTAGTCCTACTTTAGTCCTGGTTTAGTCCTGGTTTAGTCCTGGCTTAGTCCTGGTTTGGTCCTGGTTTGGTCCTGGTTTGGTCCTGGTTTGGTCCTGTTTTAGTCCTGCTTTAGTCCTGGTTTGGTCCTGGTTTGTTCCTGGCTTAGTCCTGTTTTAGTCCTGCTTTAGTCCTGGTTTGGTCCTGGTTTGGTCCTGGTTTGGTCCTGGTTTGGTCCTGTTTTAGTCCTGTTTTAGTCCTTGTTTAGTCCTGTTTTAGTCCTGGTTTGGTCCTGGTTTGGTCCTGGTTTGATCCTGGCTTAGTCCTGTTTTAGTCCTGCTTTAGTCCTGGTTTGGTCCTGGTTTGGTCCTGGTTTGTTCCTGGCTTAGTCCTGTTTTAGTCCTGCTTTAGTCCTGGTTTGGTCCTGGTTTGGTCCTGGTTTGGTCCTGTTTTAGTCCTGTTTTAGTCCTGTTTTAGTCCTGGTTTAGTCCTGTTTTAGTCCTGGTTTAGTCCTGGTTTAGTCCTGGTTTGGTCCTACTTTAGTCCTGGTTTAGTCCTGCTTTAGTCCTGGCTTAGTCCTGGTTTGGTCCTACTTTAGTCCTGGTTTAGTCCTGGTTTAGTCCTGGTTTAGTCCTGCTTTAGTCCTGGTTTAGTCCTGCTTTAGTCCTGGTTTAGTCCTGCTTTAGTCCTGGCTTAGTCCTGGTTTGGTCCTTGTTTGTTCCTGGCTTAGTCCTGTTTTAGTCCTGCTTTAGTCCTGGTTTGGTCCTGGTTTGGTCTTGGTTTGGTCCTGTTTTAGTCCTGCTTTAGTCCTGGTTTGGTCCTGGTTTGTTCCTGGTTTAGTCCTGTTTTAGTCCTGCTTTAGTCCTGGTTTGGTCCTGGTTTGTTCCTGGCTTAGTCCTGTTTTAGTCCTGCTTTAGTCCTGGTTTGGTCCTGGTTTGGTCCTGGTTTAGTCCTGTTTTTACTCCCAAGGCGTTCCCAGGCCAGCTGGGAGACATAGTCCCTCCAGAGTGTCCTGGGTCTTCCCCGGGGCCTCCTCCCAGTGGGACATGCCCGGAACACCTCCTGAGGGGAACAGATGCCCGAGCCACCTCAGCTGCTCCTCTCGACGTGGAGGAGCAGTAGCTCTACTCCGAGCTCCTCCCGTGTGACTGAGCTCCTCACCCTATCTCTAAGGGAGCGCCCAACCACTCTGCGGAGGAAACTCATTTCGGCCGCTTGTATCTGCGATCTCGTCCTTTCGGCCCTCCCGTGGACCCACCACCTGCAGGAGGCCACTGCAGGGAGATTTGGGCGGCAGTCGAAGGCGGGGGCCTCGACGACCAGCTCTCCGCACATGAGTTAAACATGTGCAAATGAAACAAAACACAACTCCAGGTCTGTTTGTGATGAGGAAACAACATTATAACATGGATCAGAAAATAGCGTCGCATGGGCCCTTTAAGATTTATATTGCAAATTTGTCAATCAAATCCATAAAAAAGTTCAAACATTTGTGTCTTGTTTAATTTAGAGATTTTTTTCATAAATATTAAACTTTAAATTTGCTTCCTGCTTTAACACTAAGATTTTAGAAGAAGAAGAAGAAGAAGACACGCTTTATTCATCCCCGTAGGGAAATTATCTCTGCATTTGACCCATCCATCAGGAGCAGTGGGCAGCTCGTCTTTCAGGCGCCCGGGGACCCATCTCCATGATCTTATTGCTCGGCTTGGTCAGGACCTAAGCTGGAGGATTTTAATATATTTTAATATAATGAAACTCTGTCCATGGGTCCAGAATGATCAAACATTGGACTGTTGGCATGGCAATTATCAATTCAAACTAAAACATAAGTTCTGATTGTCCTCAAAATGGCACCATACAACAGGAGAATAAATGGACTGATATTGTAAAGACATTAAAGTGTGACTCAACACTAAACAATAACTGTCAAAATCACAGTGTGTTTCCAATGATTCACTGAGTCCGTCTGAACAAAGGGAAAAACCTGCCACAGTCGCACACTTATTATTATCAGAGGGAATAATGTGGAAAGTGTGAGCTGAAATCTAAACCCTCATCAGGAACAGAGGAGTGCACTTCCTGTTTGCTTCCTGTTTTACACCCCAGATCCCAGATGGATTTCCTGTTCCACTTCAGAGGTCACAGAGACATGGATTTACCAGATTTTCATCACAGAAACATGAGTTATATCATCTCATTTCTATGGGTGATTCTCCAACTACACTCAAATTTGGTCATGATATTTTTCAGAAAATCCTACACATATTTTTAGAAATATTTTGATTTGTTCTACTTCATCACAATGTGTAGAAACATTAACTGATAGTGTTTGTAATGAAATGACATAAATATTAAATAAATAATAATAAACAATAACAATAAATAAAGTGATGGAAATGACAATGTTTAGCATTTCTTTTAAAATCTCATGACATATTAGCATGCTAATCTCTGTTTTAGAGTTAGCATAAAATATACTCAAAATACACAATATAAAATGGTATTTTTAAGATAAGATAAGATAAGATAAGATAAGCCTTTATTGATCTCACACAGGAGAAATTTACTCGCCACAGTAGCTCCAGGACATTTGGACAAGAGGGAAAAAGTGCATGCAGGCAGGGAGGGGATAAAGTAAGTAATAAATAATACAAATAGTAATACGTAGTAATAATAATAATAATGGAAAATAGTAATAATGATAATAGTAACAACAAGCATCAACATGAAAAGGAGGATATTGCACGTCTGGCCTATATGTTAGAATTCTACAGTCTGATGGCGGTGGGGATGAAGGATCTGCGGTCGCGCTCCTTCTTGCACTGGGGGTGTCTTAGTCGGCTGCTAAAGGAGCTTTAGAAGAAGAAGAGAAGAAGTGACTTTATTGATCTCACACTGGAGAAATTCTTCTCTGCATTTTAACCCATCCTGCTGCTGCTCCTTATTTGTACACTGCCTGACAAAAGTATCAGGACGATTGTTTATTTCTGAACTCTGGACGAAACTTCTGGTTCCAGCAAGATAATGACCCAAAGCACTCATCCAAACTGTGTAAGGGTCATTTGGAGACGTGTGAACAGCATCATCAACTGCAGGTTATGACATGGCCGCCCCAGTCGCCTAACCTGTCATCCATTGAAAAAGTGTGGGATTATTTGGATATTAAAGTGCGCTCCAGGAATCCGACTAACGTTAAACACCTGTGGAAATGTCTTCAGGATGAGTGGAAAACTATAGAGGATGGATATCTTCAAAAATTGTTGGACAGAATGCCTCGAATTTGTAAAGCTGTGATTAAGGCCAAAGGTGGTTATTTTGATGAAAAAGCTATTTAACTTGATGTTGTTACATTTTTGCAATAATATACCTTTACACATAATGAAATCTGCTTTAATATATCAATAAATTGATTTGTTGTCATTACCAATACGGAAAATAAATAAAATACTAATATATCTTTCAAGCCCATGATATTTTTCATTAAAATAAGGAATTTCTGTGTCATTTGTCAGTGAAGTTACTGTTGAATCAAATTTAATTTCAGTCTTATGAGGGACTGAGAGTCCAAAACCTGGACAAGGGACAAAGGACATATAGCAAAAACACTCAATATAAAACCATATTTTATATAATAAAAATAGTAATTGTAGCATGAATAAAAAATGACAAATGTGTTTTTGTTTTTCTTATTTCTGCCTGGGACACACATTCTTTGATAGTTGGAGAATCACCCTTTTATAGTCTAATACAAGTACACACAAAAACACAATATTTAGATGCATTTTGAATATTTTTCTGGTGGAGGGTCCGTCAAATGCTTTTCTTCGTGGAAATGTTATTGCTTTGCCTGGAATGTTTCACAGTATGGCATTAAACCTTTCTATCTTCATGGAGACCAAAACCAGACCGCGTTACAGGTCAGATCTGTGGAGAGGCGAGACTGCTCACAGTCAGAATCCCTGTTTTTCTAGGTATTTTTGCGCAACAAAACCACCTGTAATTGAATAAATATAAGGTAGAGCTGTTTAATGCCATACTGTGGAACATTCCAGGCAAAGCAGTGACATCTCCATAGAAACAAGCAACCCAAAAGTTACACAGTGCACCGGCCTGGCATCGGAGTGGAGGACGCCGTCATCTACCTGCTGCATCGCTCACTGTCTCACCTGGAGAACCCCGGCAGCACTGTGAGGATTCTCTTCTTTGACTTCTCCAGTGCTTTCAACACCATCCAGCCACTGCTCCTGAGGGACAAACTGCAGACCGCCGGTGTGGACTGTGACCTGGCAGACTGGATCCTGGACTACCTCACAAACCGGCCCCAGTTTGTGAGAGCCAAGAACTGTGTGTCTGACCTCCTGACCTGCAGTGTGGGGGCGCCCCAGGGCACTGTCCTCGCGCCCTTTCTTTTCACCCTTTACACTGCAGACTTCAGACACAACACGGACAGCTGTGTCCTGCAGAAGTTCTCTGATGACTCTGCCATCATTGGTCTCATCAAGGATGACGATGATGGGGAGTACAGGAGACTAATACAGGACTTTGTGGACTGGAGTCAGCGGAACCACCTCATCATCAACGCGGGGAAGACCAAGGAGATGGTGGTGGACTTCCGCAGACGCCACTCTACTGCCCCCTCAGTGAACATCCAGGGAAGGGACATTGAGAGAGTGGACTCTTACAAGTACCTGGGTGTTCATCTGAACAATAAACTGGACTGGACTCATAACACAGATGCACTGTACAGGAAGGGCCAGAGTCGGCTCTATATCCTGAGGAGACTCAGGTCTTTTGGAGTGAGAGGGCCACTCCTGAAGACCTTCTATGACTCTGTGGTGGCATCAGCCATCCTGTACGGTGTGTTCTGCTGGAGCAGCAGCATCACAGAGAGGGAGAAGGAGAGGCTGGACAAGGTCATCAAGAAGTCCAGCTCTGTCCTGGGCTGTCCTCTGGACCCAGTGCAGCAGGTGGGGGACAAGAGGGTCCTGGCTAAGGTCACCTCTATGCTGGACCATGAGTGTCACCCCCTGCAGGACGCTCTGTCTGCTCTGGAGAGCAGCATCAGTGACAGACTGATTCACCCTCGCTGTGTGAGGGAGAGGTTTCGCAGGTCTTTCCTTCCTGCTGATGTCAGACTGTACAACGAACACTGTTAACATGTCATTCAACTTTATCTACACTACAATATTCAACTATAATCCAGAGTCTATTTTTAGGTCTAGGTTTAAATTATCCTAGGCCATTATTTATTTATTTATTATATTGTTCTGTTGCATGCTACTTTTTCTTGCTTTTCTTGATCTGTGCGTTGCAACACTGGAATTTCACCACTGTGGGACTAATAAAGGCATATCTTATCTTATCTTATCTTATCTTTAAGCTGTGTTATAATGTTATTTCCTCTTCAAAAACAGACCTGGAGTTGTGTTTTGTTTCATTCACACATGTTTGAGTAATTTTTTTTAGTATTAGTCTGTCTCCATCCCTTTAGCAAAACGTTCTGTTCCACCTTGTGATGTCATGAAGTGGTAGTTTTCAAGTTAACAGCTCTTTTTATCTTTTGTTCAGTAGAGATTGGCAATTCCATGTTCTGAATTCGAGTGAAGGTTTATGGCGTTTAAAAACACAGCGGAGCGCTTCCTGTATTACCACATGACATCACGAGGTGGAACAGAGTGTTTTCAGTTTGAGAGAAGAACTCGGCCTAAATCTGCAGGTTTGTGTGTTAAACATGTGAATGAAACAAAACAAAACACAACTCCAGGTGTGTTTGTGATGAGGAAACAACATTATAACTTCTGAAACTAACATCATATAGACCATGATAAAAGGAGAAGTTCAATTTGTCAACTGGACAAAGTTTGTTTGGTTGAAAACGTTTCGCCGCTCATCCGAGAGGCTTCGTCAGCTCTGGTTATTGTACTGGTTAGACACTGCTTATATCTAGCTGCCGGGAGGCGCGTCCTACCCTGAAAAAGCTCTGAAAACGATCCCCCCTAATCTGTCTCTTTGTTTTTCAAATTACTCTGGCGACTAGTTTCGCCCCCCTATTCAACGTCTAACGACCGAGTGGCTGTTTTCCACTTCACAAGAGGATGTACCAACACAGACGGGCGTGCCAGAGTGGACCGTCATCTGCCGTACATCTTCACCTAGAAGCCACGGGCCATTCTTTTGAGGACAGTGAGGTTCAGATCTTAGCCAGGGAAAAGAACTGTTTTGAGAGGGGAGTTAAAGAGGCTATTTTTTGTCAAAAAAGAGAATCCGTCGTTAAACAGAAATGGGGGAGTTAGACATAACTTGTCTCCCATTTATAATTCGATTCTTAAACCAAGTCAAAACAGACAAAGTAACATTAGGGCAGACGATCCAGGGCAGAGGGGTGGAGAGGGTCGTTAGACGTTGAATAGGGGGTCGTAACTAGTCGCCAGAGTAATTTGAAAAACAAAGAGACAGATTAGGGGGGATCGTTTTCAGAGCTTTTTCAGTGTAGGACGCGGCTCCCGGCAGCTGGATATAAGCAGTGTCTAACCAGTACAATAACCAGAGCTGACGAAGCCTCTCGGATGAGCGGCGAAACGTTTTCAACCAAACAAACTTTGTCCAGTTGACAAATTGAACTTCTCCTTTTATCATGGATTCTACCTGGACGACTGAGGGACTTTTCACGCATCATATAGACCATTTAAATATGTAAAAATGTACAGCCTGATTTGACTTTTTGACAGTTTAACTTGATTTAGACTCAAAAAAAGATAATAAAATGTGATAAAATGTGGATTCTGTGCCCAGACCTTGCATTTCAAGTGTTTTTTTGTTTGTTTGGTTTTTTTTTTACATAATTTTACAGCTCTGGAAAAAAATAAGAGACCACTGCATTTTTTTTTCTGAAATCAGCATCTCTACATGTATCACAGCCATTCCATTCCAGCATCTGTTGAATTCCAAAACAAACACAAAGCTGAGCTACTTCAGCTCTTGCACCAGGAGTGGAATAAAGTCAATGTGAAAGACTTGTGGAGAGCATGCCAAGACGCATGAAAGCTGTGATTAAAAATAAGGGTTATTGCACCAAATATTGATTTCTGAACTCTTCTTAAGTGTAAACATTAGTATTATGTTGTTTTAAAATGAATTTGATCTTGTTTCTTTGCATTGTTTGAGGTCTGAAAACATGGATCTTTTTTGTTATTTTGACCATTTGTCATTTTGTGCAAATAAATGCTCTAAACCAGTGTTTGTACGTGAGCACTCTGCAGGTGATACTCAGCAGTGTCGGTGGGAGATTTTTTGGAATTTT